>CAUYON010105370.1:0-10378 GCA_963573935.1 Arctocebus calabarensis
CCACCCTGATGATTCAAGTTCAACTTCCCTCGGTTATTCTGTGTTTCTACTCAAGAAAGAGAATCTGATTGGCCTGGCCTGGGCCACATGTCTCCCTATTGAATAGAGGAGGAATGATTTCTGTCCTTTCTCACCAAAAAAGAAAAAAACAGAGTGTAGTAATGTTATTAGAAAAGTGGTCAGGTCAGCACCTGTGGTTCAACAGAGTAGGGCGTTGGCCCCTTATGCTGGAGGTGGTGGGTTCAAACCCAGCCCCGGCCAAAAACTGCCCAAAAAACCCCAAAAAACAAAAAAACAAAAGTGGTCAATACGGAATACGAAATAAGAGCATTGCTCAGTCTGTAGCAGTCCCCAGGAGTTTGAAGGATGACAGGGAGGCCTTCAGCTGGGCCCCAAGAGGCCTAGATACATGGTGCTAACTTAGTAAATCCATCTCGGGGCAGGGTTTGGGTCTCAGTTTTGTGACTTGATGCTGTCACTACCTACTTCTGCGCTGATCAAACTTGGGGAGGCTGCCTCATTCTGGTTAAATTTAGAAGAAAATCGAATTTACACACAAAAATCTCACTTTGCAAAATTTCAACGAGAAATTTATAATAGCCATCCAGTAGACTGGACACTCGTGTTTAACCCGACAGTCAGTTCTCCCTTCTTCTTCTAAAGAGATTAGCTCAAGGGAAGCCAAATTATTAGAAGGTTTGGTGAGCTTAGAACAAGTCAGTCAAACCTCAGTCCAAATCCTGCTTTACCAACTGTGTGAACTTGAGCTTGTTGCTTAATCTCTCTGAAGTGAGATGCTTCTTCTTTTCAATCCTTTTACTAATGGTTATAGAGGCTCGGAGAGAGGCAGGGCCGGGATTTGGAAGGATGTTTGCACTGAATCCTTGGAACAGTATGCATCAGCCAGGATCTCGTTTGGTGGTTTTCTGGAAAAGACAGAAACCACCAAACGAGAAAGACCAGACAAGATGAAGTTACTTCCTCCTCAGGAAGAAGTTTGTGGGCAGTTGCAGATCTGTACCTGGCCCACCAGGACTGGTATGGGAGCTCTAGGAAGTCACCAAAACAGACTCCTCAGCCCTCTGCTCGGTCCTACCCGCCCAAGCCAGAGTAACAATCGATCCCAAGTGCAATATCATGAGTAGAAAAACTTAAAAATAATAAGGGAACTGTCAATTATCCGAGAGTTGGATCTTTGTTGTATATAGTAGAGAGTCAGCAGGTAATGTCTAAAGTTGAAAATAAAAAACAGTGGCCTTGCTTGGTGACTTGTGTCACCTTATCCTTATACTCTGGGAGGCTAAAGGAGGAGGATTGCTTCAAGCCAGGAGTTGGACACCAGCCTGAGCAACATATCAAGATCCTGTCTCTACAAAAAATAAACATTTAGTTAGGATGGCAAGCACCTGCAGTCCTGGCTACTTGGGAGACTGACGTAGGAGAATCACTTAAGCCCATGAGTTGAGGTTACAATGAGCTGTGATTGTACCACTGCACTTTTGCCTGGGTGACAGAGTGAGACCCTGTCACAAAAAAAAGAAAGAAAAGAAAAGAAAAAAATAGTATCTATATTGATATTTTTTTTTGAGACAGAGTCTTGCTCTGTCACCCAGGCTAAAATGCCATGATATCATCTTAGCTCATAGCAACCTCAAACTCCTAGGCTCAACTGATGGTCCTGCCTCAGCCTCCCAAGTAACTAGGACTAAGTTGTCTATTTTTTTCCTTTGTACCTTGTTATTATATTCCATATTATATTTTTACATTAGTTGCTGAGTGTGAAATAGTATCACACTTTTAAAAAAATTTTTTATTTTTACACATACATTTGTTTATTAGGTTTTCACTTTTTGCCTTCGCAGAATTAAAGAGGCTTAAAGTTTAATAACAATAACAGTGTTTACGATAAAGACTAGAAACAAAAACCTGGAAAAGAATGAAAGAAGACAAATACATTCAGAAAAGAAATCAGATGATTACTGCATTGAAATATTAAGCAATATTAATAATAATGCAAAGAAAGTAACATTCACATTGTCAAATAAGAGTATGTCTATTATAGAATGCTTTAACTCTGAGACTCAGTATGGAGTCATCAGTTAACTTATTTTTTTTCCAAAGTCTCAAAAAATAGACAACTGATATTTATAAATAAAAGTAAAAGATATCTTTTACTTTTTTCTTTTTTGAAACAGAATCTTACTCTGTTGATCAGGCTAGAGTGGCCCATAGTATCAGCCTAGTTCCCAACAACCTCAAACTCCTGACCTCAAGGGAACCTCCTGCCTCAGCTTCCCAGTGTGCCAGGATTACAGGCGTGAGCCCTTGCACCATCAGTTTTCTATTTTTTGTAGAGACAACGTCTCACTATGTTGCCCAGACTGATCTCAAACTCCTGGCCTCTAATGGGCCCCCTGCCTTGGCCTCCCAGAGTGCTAGAACCCAGGCATGAGCCACTGCACCAGGCCTATATTGATATTTTTAAATCTATGTATCTATCTATCACCTATGTATCCATGTAAAATATATTTTTTATTTATAGAGATTACTGCCAGAAATGACAAAATGGTAATGGGTTGTTTGTGGTTTTCTAAGCTGGGAAGATAGGGCTACTCTCTGGTTTTCGGGCTCTTGTCAACCTAAGACTGTCCCGTGGTGAGCTTCCTTTAAATTTCCTTTGCTGGTAACTTATTTGGACCTTTCCTGAAACAGAAAGGCCTACAGGAGGACCCCAACCAACTCCTTCTGCTTCAGAAAGTGCCTGAATAGATCATATCTCACTCAACCCAGGCAAAATTTGAGCTGCACTGTTAAGTGACCATGGCAAGTATGAGAGTGACGGAATTCAGCCAGACAGGAGTGTCAGTCTGCAGGAAGCTCTTGGGTTATGGCGTGAGCTGTGCTGGGAAGAGGCCCTCCTGCTGACACCCAGAGTCTTGGGCCCTCACCTCTCCCCAGGGCGCTGTCCCCCTCAGAACTGATAGGAGCAGAGATGCCTCTTTCTTATTATTTCCAAAGGGCACCGAGAGGTAGCAGCCGCCACACACACAGCCTCGGGAACATACCGCACCTGAGGAAAAAGGGCTCTCACCTTGGAACTGTGATACCTGGATTACAGAGTCACAACATATCCGAGATTATAGTTCTAGGCTGTGCAATGTCTGGTCAGCGGCTCTGACCACTGGATTTTTAACGACTGAAGTAGGCCTAGGTTGTCCCCATGGAGTCACAGTTATGACCAAATTAAATATCCTGGTTTCACACTAAGCCTCTTTGGTTCCACCAAACCACTGATAAGAATTTTCATCAGAACAAGGCTGTGGGAAAAGGCGCAGGCCCCTGGGAGGCAAGCCAGGTGCCCATGGGGGATGACGTTGCCTTGTCACCGATTTACGCCCCTTGTAATCCCAGGGACCTGGGAGCGCTTCAGAAGCCTGCGAGCAAGGGGTGCAACAGAGGCAGTGGGCTCCTACCCGTGGTGGATGCTGCTGGGGCCCTGCAGACCCCCTGACTGTGGGCATCCATGCCCTGGGTGCTGTAGGTCAGTCTGTGACAGTCCACAGCGTCCCCTTCCCGGAAGCATTGCCCTGCACCAAACGGAAGCCACCCCTCCTGGGAGGCATCGTCCACTTTCACCTCTACCCCTTTCTCCCGTCCTTGGCCTGTGACTGGCACTGAGCACAAAAGGCTGCTGGCCTGGCCGGGCCTCCCTTCAAGGTCAGACTAACCGTGGGAGGCTTTGGGCTCCAGAGTGTTCCTGTGGGATCAGACTAGGAAAGCTCCAAGTGAGGCCACACTCTTGCTCTTACCCTCGCCCCGTTCTGCCTTCCTAACTCCTTCTGCCTAGAACCTTCCCCCAATACACTACGTGAGCAGAAACCCCCATCTCAGGCTGAGAATTCTGCCAAGACCCCTCAGGCCCCCTGCTGTCCTGGCTCTCACTGACCCGGAAATCTCACTGAGGCACCTTTTCTCTAACAGGGCAAAACTGTACGTTCTTGGTTCTTGGAGCAGTTGAATTCTTATCAGCTTTTGCAAAATTTGCACTTGGGGGTTCAGGAAGTCATTCAGACATACAGTGTCCCCTATTACGTGGGGTCTGACCAGAGGACTCAATTCACAGCAATAGTGTCCAAGAATGGGCCCTGACTCCACCCTGCCTGCCGGGCAGCAGGTGAGATGGGGTGGGCACCTCAAGTGCCACTCAGATCTCCCAGGTACCAGTGTGTGGCACGGTGGGCCCTGGTTGGACCTTGGGCTGTTCAACTTCTCCATAGCTGCTCCCTTTGTGGTGCTGGGTCCCCCATCACACACCTCCACCGAGGACGGGCTGGAGACATGCTGGCCAGTACCTCTGTCACTGGGTTCTATGAGGCTGAATGAGCTAGGGCAGGTAAAGCTTCACTGCAGCCCCTGGCGCCCGCACCTGCCAGCGCTCAGGTGTGCTGGCTGCTACCACCACCCTTACGGGATCCATCTCCGGGCCCCTCACACTGCTCTTCCTTCCAAGCCCTGATCGGCCTCCTCTCTCTGAAGGTGGGGTGGCTAATGAAGATCTCTGCCAGAACCCTGAATGCCGTCTTCCCGCTCTCATCCCTGTGGGGAGCAGCACAGTCTGGAGAAAGGAGGACGGTGGGAGCCAATAGGACATACCACAGTTGGCTTCTGACCCAAGAGCTGGCCCGCGCTTAGCTTCTGTGTAGGGTCAGCTTCTTCTACAAACTCTGGAGTCATGGGCCTGAGGGGAGCGGACACAACCTTTAAAATGATGAAACTTGCTTCTGTAGGCAGAATGAAACCAAAGGAGTGTTTCCAAATGAGTCACGGTGTATTACTGGCAGGCCCCTGCAGGGGGAGGAGTTGGTGCTGGTGAGAGCAGAGGAGGCGTGGCCACCAGGCTTTGGGGTCTATGGCTTGATATTGCTGGTGAAGGCTGTTAACCACTTTGATGTAAGCACTCCAAATTGTATGTAAAATCAGCACATTGTCCCCCATAAATGCATTAATGTACACAGTTACAATTTAATTTAAAAAAAAAAAGAATCTCACCTGGGTGGAAGAAGATGAAATATTCTGGAATGTTTCAATGTCTGAGTTGGGTATGACACTCAGACGTGTCCATTTTTGTTCTTCCTGACAGTCGTATTTAATTTGTGATGCCCTACCTGTCACTGCCTTCTGTGAGGACATTGCTGGTCTTTGGCAGATTCATTTTACTGTCTCCTCCCAGGAGGTCCTAAATCTTCCTCGTGATAACATCTGTAAAAATATCTGGTTTGCTCTTAGATTCGATGGGAGCCACATCATCACTTCTCTTTCAGGAGAAGATGGAACAATTAAGGAATTATTTTTGCCTGTATAATTAGTCAACTTGTCAGCTCTGACTCAACGTGAGGCTCTCGGCCAACAAGGCAACAGAGACCCAAACTAAGAGTCCCCTCAGCCCCTGCCAATGGCTGGAGTGGCACATCTTAAAGAAGGATGTAGCCTTTGGTCTAAAACCCGTGAAAGCCAGGGACATAGATCTCAAACCCAGCAGAATGAAGACTTGCTTTGGTCTGCAGAACCTCTTAACCTGGATTAAACTGAAAATGAATATCCCAATCTCTCACTATACACATGTAAGGAGCTAATATGAGTTGAAGAGGCGAGAGGGATCGAAGGTGAAACCAGGGAAATATACTTTAGAAAGTATTAAACATTTGGAACAGTGATCCCAGAACCACTTGTGTCAAATGCCCCGCCTGTGGCCTTGAGACTCATGGCTCTGGTCCAGCTGCCCTTACTTTGCCAGCCCTCTACTGCTGGAGGGGAGAGGGGAGACGAGCCCTGGACTCACTCTTTCATTGTGTACTGGACAGAGGCCACTTGTTCCTCACTGTTCCCAGTGAGTAAAGTAGGTCAAGGGCTAGATCTCAGGGACCCTTGGATAATCATGCCATGCAGACCAGGCGGGGTCTTAGCCCTGCGAGTGTCAGAATGCTTCCTTCCCCAGGGACCCCCACACTTGCTGTGCAGTTGCTAGGACAGCACTGTGTTCTAAGCCTTGAGATAATGCATTTCCCCAAGAAATGTTGTAAGGGTCACAAAAAGCAGAGGTATAAAGCCTCAGGCATTTCTCCAGGCTTTGCAGTCAGCGTTATGCTGTCAGGAATTCCACATGCTTGCTGCGTTAGAGCATTTCTGCTATGAACTATGGGAAGTTCATTTTTCAGTGCCCTAAATGTGAAAGGAAAAGTGGAATTGGATATCATTTCCACCAGTCATCCCAGGTTTACGGGAGAGGATGATGACGTCATTTTCGTGGAACGTGATTGGGGATGAGCCTCTCTGTCTGTCCCCTGCTTGAACACTGAACCAAAGTAAGGAAAGAGACCTCCAAAGGGTCATGAGACAAGTGTGGGCACAATCAAGAGAAGAAAATGAAGAGACCGTTGAACAACTCTTCTCAGGATGTCTGTCCTCAGTTCTGAGCATCTCACTCACTATTTGTAAAAATATCCTCTTCATTATATCAGAGCCTGGCCAGGAGAAGGGATTCTAACTCTTTACCCAAGAATTCCCCTAAAGCAACAGGGGCCGCCAGAAAAACTAAAACCAGAAATAGTTTCATGACCCTGAGGAACAGGGCTGGGAGCTGGCCCTCCCGAGGGAGGTCAGACTGAAAGGGCAATTACATATGGCTGCTCAGGCAGGTCACATTGTTGTCTGATAAGGACAGTCCCCCTCACTCTGCGCTGGCCCAGCGCAATCCCTGCTCTCACTCTGCTGGCCCTAGCGGGTGGCTGGACCTCAGATACTGTCTCCTCAGGAAACAGGCCACACGGGCCCAGTGAAGCACTGAGGACCCGTGGCTGGAGGGCAGAGCTAGGACACCCGAGGTCCTACAGCTCTCAGTCTATCCCTAGAGTTCTCCATACCCACCTGTCCAGCCTCCCAACCACCCACCCTGTGGCTTTCAGCAGTTTCCACCTGAAGAGAGCATTTGGCTTCTGGTGGCTGGGGTCCTTACTGGCCACCCCTCCTTGAGGGGAGGAGCAAGGGAGAAGCGGGGGTTCCCCTGGCCTGGAGGAGGGGAGCTGTGTCAAGACAGCCCAAGATGGAACTGTGACAGCAACGCTCCCTGCCCAGCACTTCTTCCTGAGCATCAGCTCATTTACTTCTCAAGGGTGCTATCCTACTTTACAGATGAGGAAAGAAGTTAACTTTGAGAATCAAGAAAGAATAAAGACCTTTGGCCTCCAAGCTCAAGGTTCATCCCATGATGCACAGCCTATTAAATCCTCGTTGTAGAGATCAGGGCCCACGATGATGGCAAGCTGTGAGCTGTGTTGCTGGGAACGTTTTCCAAAAAGCACAGCACTGTGCCTCCCGGCTTCCCTCTGGACACTGGCAGAGACAGGCAGAAAGGAAGGGACAGCAGGAGAGGGGGGACGGGAGCAGAGAACAGGACGGAATGGAAGGGGATAGAACAAGCCAGGGACAGTCTGTTTGCCCTTCAGTGGGGCTTGATGAGGGCAGCTGAGCCCATAGTGTAGAGGTGGCCCTGGGGGCAGGTGTCCTGCTCAGTATAACCACTGGGCTTACCAAGAAGGCATACACACGAGCCCTGATGGGGCACAGATCCCACTGGGAAAATCAAATGGTGAGAATTCTGGTGGAGTATGATCCCTGTTGGAAAATGAATAACATAAAATAATAAACACTGAAGGAAAAAAGTAGAGAAAAATGCTGTAGACTCAGTAGTGGCCATCCCCGGGGGGCTCAGATTAGGATTTTTACCTTCCTTTGTTCTGTGTATTTCTATAATGTTTAAATGTTTAACAGGGCACTTGTAATGCTTTGGTGATTTGTTTGACAGATGAAAACCAAAATGTTTTCAAAGAGAGGGGTGTCCCTGCCCAGAACAACCAGTGTGTGCCTGCATCTCCAGGGCCCGTGCTGTAGGGAAGTGCCTGTGCACTGTCTACGCACCATTGCTTACTAAAGAGATGTCGTCAGTTCTGTCAGATTAATGTTTGAAGACTGAAAAGCTAGAGTTCATCCCTTCACTTTCCCCACTGTTGCCTAGATGTTAGTTTAAAAAAAAGATGAACTAAGGCCAGATGTGGTGGCCACACCTGTAACCCAAGCACTGGGGGAGGCTGGGGAAGTTAAGATCGCTTGAGCCCAGGAGTTTGAGTCCAGCCTGAGTAACACAGCATGTTTTGTCTCTACAACACATGGAAATATCAGCATGGTGTGATGACACATGTCTGAGAGGCTGAGGTAGAAGGATCGATTGAGCTCAGGAATTTAGGGTAACAGTGAGCTGTGATGGCTGCACTGCATCCTACCCTGGACAACACAGTGAGACCCTTTCCAGAAGAAAAACAACAGCAGTAACATCAAAAAGTAAAGAGGAAATGAAGGGGGAAATGGCGGGATTTCATTTCTGTGACTATCGGTGCTTAGGCCTAAAACACTTTTACTGTTTATGACAGCTACACTGCTTGCCTCATCTTCAAGCTAGGAAAATAGGTTGCTGTTATGGTAATTACTGATCCAGTGAGAAAGGAAGACTAAGTTAGATACAAAAAGAAAGGTAAAATGAAAAACCTGACAGCAAGGCTGGACGGCAGGGGAGAGGGGGCCACGGGGTGGGGTGGCCACGGCAGGGGAGGGGGGGCCCTGGGCTCTGCTCACTGCCCCCCGCCCCGTCCTCCGCCTGAGCCCTGGGCTCTGCTCACTGCCCCCCTCCCCGTCCTCTGCTGCTCCCGCCCCCCTCTTTGCCTGCACAGTTAAGAAGGGGCCAGGAATCAGCCAGGAGGCTTCCTGGAAGAGGTGGGCATCTCAGGCAGGGAGGCCGCAGTGAGGGCAGGAGCTTCAGGGGCCAGGCTTCCATATCCCTGAGCTGGGATCCCCACCCATATAGGGAGGTATTGGCCAGAGCAAGGTGTCAGGCCCAACCTACTCCAACTCTGGACTCTGCCCAGAACTTCTGCTGACAGGCCAAAAGGAAGGCACACTGGGCCCAGCGTGTCCCACAGAAACCTGTGCTCCCATCTCTCCCTGACAGCCACCTGTGAGTGGAAAGAGGACGCTCCTGTCTCCACGAAGCTGTGTGTCGTGTGTGTATACAGGTGGCTGGGCTTTCCAGGTGCTGCCTCTGTGCGTATGCTCCACGCCTGTCCTCGCTTGTGTGTGTGTGTGTGTGTGTGTGCGTGTGTGTGCGCGCACTCACCTCTGGGCATGTCGGCTAGACCAGGCTGGTGTTTGGATCCACTAGGGTGTTCCTCAAGGGAAAAGGAGAGGGGACGGGCGAGGAAGAGAGGAAACGGAGGTGTCAGTCGGCATCTTACTGACGGCGGAGCTCAGCCTGTGAACAGTGGGAACATCAGGGATGGGATGGGTTTCAGGGGTAGTCGGATCCGGGGACTAGAATGATGTCTTCAGGATGTCTGTCCTTCCGAGATATCACAGCATGGCAGTGAGGTGTTTCTATTGGGCACGACAATGAAGTGGACATCTTGTGATGGTGCAGATTCCGATTCGGAGCTGGTGAGGCCTGAGCGTCTGCATCCCCACCAAGCTCACCAGTGATGCCAATGAATACAACGGTTTTCACTCGCTGTGGGGAGTGATAAAAGCTAGGGCCTCTCTCCAGAAAACGTCTACAACAGATATATACGCACCTTGCACCTAATTCCTTACTGTCTCTGGGAAGTGAGTGGAATTTGCTGTTTCTGCCTGGAACTCCCAGGTTTATAAGGCCCTGCCTCCCACAGGTCCAGAAGCGAGCACAGGGAGGGGGACCTTCTCTGTGCGCAGGGGGGCTGAGGCCCAGGCCACAGGCACAGCGGGGAGTGAGTGCTGGAGACACAGGGCAGCCCCGGCCAGGCTCTGGCTGTCCCAGGGATCTGCCCCCGCCCAGCCTCTCTTTCAGCCGTGGGCTCCCCCTGGCTTGTCTTTCAGCTGGAAGGTCGAGCACATGGAGGACACGCCACGCCGAGGAGAGGCCACCTCACTCACACCCACGGCCAACGGTTTGGAGAACATGGGGGCTGAGTTCTTGGAAAGCCTGGTCTGTTGCCTCCTCCACGCGTTGACCTGGCCTCCCCGTCCTCTGCCTGAGCCCTGGGCTCTGCCCACTGCCCCCCGCCCCGTCCTCCGCCTGAGCCCTGGGCTCTGCCCACGCTCCCCGCCCCGTCCTCCGCCTGAGCCCTGGGCTCTGCCCACTGCCCCCCTCCCCGTCCTCCGCCTGAGCCCTGGGCTCTGCTCACTGCCCCCCGCCCCCGCCGCTGCGGCGCCCGCCCCCCGCGGTGCCGGCACAGGGAAGAAACACCCGTGTGTCGGCCGGACAGCACAAGGCAGGCCCCATAAAGCCACAAATTAAAAG
>CAUYON010105372.1:0-14354 GCA_963573935.1 Arctocebus calabarensis
ATATTTTGATCATACTGTTACAGATATCCTTCATGGCATTTCCTTGATCACTATATAAAGACATTAATACTCTACCTTTAATAAGTTTTGCCAGTACCCTGCTAAGATGCACCGTAGGTGTGTTCCCACTAATTGCCCTCCTTCACTCCAAAACTTTTGACCAAATTCCAAACTCCACAATGGCCAGAGGATCAAAAATTCCCACTTCATAAGGCTTATCATTATTTTCAATTAATGTGAATGGTTTAAATAGTCCTCTTTAGATTGGCTGACTGGATACAAAAACTTAGACGAGATATCTGTTGCATACAAGAATCTCATCTTACCTTAAAAGATAAATATAGACTCAAGGTGAAGGGATGGTCATCTATACTCCAGGCAAATGGAAAACAGAAAAAAGCAGGTGTTGCAATCTTATTCTCAGATACAATAGGCTAAACCAACCAAAATAAGTAAAAATAAAGATGGACATTTTATATTTGTTAAAGGTAATACTCAAAACGATGAGGTTTCAATTATTAATATTTATGCACCCAACCAGAATGCACCTCAATTTATAAGAGAAACTCTAACAGACATGAGCAACCTGATCTCCTCCAGTTCTATAGTAGTTGGAGATTTTAACACTCCTTTAATAGTGTTGGACAGATCCTCCAAAAAGAAGCTAAGCAAAGAAATTTTAGACTTCAACTTAACCATCCAACATTTGGATTTAACAGACAACTACAGAACATTTCATCCCAAGAAAACTGAATACACATTCTTCTCATCAGCCAACGGATCATACTCCAAAATCGACCACATCTTAGGTCACAAGTCTAACCTCAGCAAATTAAAAAAAATAGAAATTGGCTTGGTGCCTGTGGCTCAAAGGGCTAAAGCACCAGCCACGTACACCTGAGCTTACAGATTCGAATCCAGCCTGGACCCGCCAAACAACAATGGTGGCTGCAACCAAAAAAAAAAAAAAAAAAAATGGCCGGGCGTTGTGACGGATGCCTGTAGTCCCAGCTACTTGGGAGGCAGAGGCAGGAGACTTGCTTGAGCCCAGGAATTGGAGGTTGCTGTGAGCTGTGATGCCATGGCACTCTACCCAGGGTGAAAGCTTGAGGCTCTGTCTCAAAAAAAAAAAAAAAATAGAAATTATTCCTTGCATCTTCTCAGACCATTATGGAATAAAAGTTGAACTCAATAATGACAAGAATCTGCATATTCAAACAAAAACATGGAAGCTAAACAACTTCATGCTGAAGGACAGATGGGTCATTGACAATGTTAAGCAGGAAATTACCAAATTTTTGGAACAAAATGACAATGAAGACACAAATTATCAGAACCTCTGGGATACTGCAAAGACAGTCCTTAGAGGGAAATTTATAGCACACAAACATTCCTCAAGAGAACAGAAAAAGAGGAAGTTAACAACTTAATGGGACATCTTAAACAACTGGAAAAGGAAGAACATTCCAACCCCAAACAAAGCAGAAGAAAAGAAATAACCAAAATTAGAGCAGAATTAAACAAAATTGAAAATAAAAGAATTATACAACAGATCAATAAATCAAAAGTTGGTTCTTTGAAAAGGTCAATAAAATAGATAAACCTTTGGCTAACTTAACCAGGAAAAAAAGAGTAAAATCTCTAATTTCATCAATCAGAAATGGCAAAAATGAAATAACAACAGACTCCACAGAACTTCAAAAAATCCTTAACGAATATTACAAGAAACTGTACTCTCAGAAATACGAAAATCTGAAGGAAATTGACCAATACTTGGAAGAACGCCACCTTCCAAGACTTAGCCAGAATGTAGTGGGAATGTTGAACAGGCTGATATCAAGTTCTGAAATAGCATCAACTATACAAAATCTCCCTAAAAAGAAAAGCCTGGGACCAGTTGGCTTCACATCAGAATTCTACCAAACCTTTAAAGAAGAACTAGTACCTATATTACTCAACCTTTTCCAAAATTTAGGAAAAGAAGGAATACTCTCCAACACATTCTATAAAGCAAACATCACCTTGATCCCTAAACCAGGAAAAGACCTGACAAGAAAAGAAAATTATAGACCAACATCACAAATGAATATTGATGCAAAAATATTCAATAAAATCCTAGCAAACAGAATCCACAATACATCAAACAAATTATACACCATGAGCAAGTGGGCTTTATCCCAGGATCTTAAGGCTGATTCAATATACGAAAATCTATAAATGTAATCCAGCACATAAATAAATTAAAAAATAAAGACCATATGATTCTCTCAATTGACACAGAAAAAGCTTTTGATAATATCCAGCATTGCTTCATGATCAGAACACTAAAGAAAATTGGCATTGAAGGGACATTTCTTAAACTGACAGAGGCCATCTATAGCAAACCCACAGCCAATATTGTATTGAATGGAATTAAATTGAAACCATTCCCACTTAGATCAGGAACCAGGCAAGGTTGCCCATTGTCTCCATTGTTCTTTAACATTGTAATGCAAGTTTTAGCCACTGCAATTAGGGAAGAAAAAGCGATCAAGGGTATCCACATAGGAGTTTAATCAGAAGAGATTAAACTTTCACTCTTCGCAGATGATATGATTGTATATGTGGAAAACACCAGGGATTTGACTATAAAACTTTTTTTTTAATAGTGAAGTTTATTTATGACTATAAAACTTTTAAAGGTAATCAAGGAATACAGCAGTGTCTCAGGCTACAAAATCAACACTCATAAATCAGTAGCCTTTAAATACACCAACAACAACCAAGCCAAAAAAATAGTCAAAGACTCTATTCCTTTCACAGTAGTACCAAAGAAGATAAAATATTTGGGAGTCTACCTAACAAAGGATGTGAAAGATCTCTATAAAAAGAAAGATGAAACTCTAAGAAAAGAAATCGCTGAACATGTCAACAAATGGAATAACATACCATGCTATTGGTTGGGAAGAATCAACATTGTTAAATGGACTTTTATACAGCCTTTAAAAAAGAGGGAGACTTTTCCTCTTTCATGTTTACATGGATGGAGCTGGAACATATTCTTCTTAGCAAAGTATCTCAAGAATGGGAAAAAAAAGTATCTAATATACTCAGCCCTACTATGAAGCTAATTTATAGCTTTCATATGAAGGCTATAACCCAACTATAGCACAAGAATATGGGGAAAAGGGCAAGGGTGGGGAGGGGAGGGAGGAGGTTGGGTAGAGGGAGGGTAATTGGTGGGGCCACGTACACCTGAGCTGGCGAGTTCGAAACCAGCCTGGGCCCGCCAAACAACAATGATGGCTGCAACCAAAAAATGGCCGGGCATTGTGGCAGGCACCTGTAGTCCCAGCTACTTGGGAGGCAGAGGCAGGAGACTTGCTTGAGCCCAGGAATTGGAGGTTGCTGTGAGCTGTGATGCTATGGCACTCTATCCAGGGTGACAGCTTGAGGCTCTGTCTCAAAAAAAAAGAAGGGTACAGGCGAAACTTAGTAAATGCAGAATACAAATGTCTTCATACAATAACAAAGAAAATGTTATGAAGGCTATGTTAAACAGTTTGATAAAAATATTTCAGATTGTATATGAAACCAGCACATTGTACCCCTTGACTACACTAATGTACCCAGCTATCATTTAATAATAAAATAAAATAACAAATACTGTGTGTGTGTATTCCACATAGTCTATATAATCTTCTTGGTCATTTTCTACTGTATCAGATTTCAAAATGAACTCATAAAGACCTTTACACCAGCATATTTTCATAAATTTTTGGTGAGTGAATGTGAGAAGAATACCAGCTATGTTCCAGCCTGATGTGCACTTTCTAGGGAGCAAACCAGAATCTCCAGGGGGGGTTAAGTACCCTTCTCTCCCCCACCATACCCAAATTTGTGCCCAAGGAACACCCTGGAAATTGTGGTTCTGTGAGAGAGGAGGGAGCTTGGGAGTTACTTGCTTCAAATCAGATTCACAGGTGCACTTCTGATTCAGAGCCACTATCCAGGGGCATCCAACCTTTTTTTTTTCTCTCTGTTGCACTCTGGAAGGAGAAGAGCTCTCTTGGGCCACACATCAAAAACACAAACACTAATGAAAACTGATTAGCAAAAAAAAAAGAGTCTGTGCATACTTTCTGTGATACCCAATACCACAGATAAGCAAAAAAGTTCTTGCAAAATCAGCAGCCCCTGAGATGCCAACTTCTTCATTTTACATCAGAGGAACAAAGTTTCCATGACCTGTTCGAGGTCATGCATCTCAAAGGAGAATGACACTGTAACCCACAGCTCTAGGTTCTGGTGGCACCTTCACTAGACACACTTAGCAGAAAGCATCACAGGCAACCAAGATCCATATGAGTTCTAGCTGAAAACCTCCACTCAGTTGCCAATGACAACCATATTTGCCATTTTATATAATCAAAATGCAGAGCATCAGAGGGGTGCCATGGCTCACACTTGTAATCTCAGCACTTTGGGAGGCCAAGGTGGAGGGATCACTTGAGTTAAGGAGTTCAAGACCAACCTAAGCAAGAGTGAGACCTCATCTCTACTAAAGTAGAAAAACTAGCCAGGCGCTGTGGCAGGCACCTATAGTCCCAGGTACTCAGGAAGCTGAGCAGAAGAATCACTTGAACCCAGGAGCAAGAAATTGCTGTGAGCTGGGCTGAGGACAAAGCTCTCTAGCCTAGGCAACAGAGTATGTCTCAAAAAAAAAAAAAAATGCAGTGCATCTTCTTTGTTTTCCCCACCTTGGATGGATTATGGAAAGTTTTTAGTTAAAAAGATATTCTGGGTGACAATTTCCAAAGTTAAGTGAGGAAAACAGACTTCAATGATTTAGTATAAAATATCTAGCCAAATATCTAGCTTTGACTACAGAGAACATCCCTCAGGATCATGAAGAATCATCACCAGAATCAGACTCCCAGAGTGCTGTCATCTGAGGAAGGAAGGAAGGGCTCTAAACCAGTGGGTAGAGACCTCCAGTTCCTCATCCCTCAAGCTACAGGAGAAGAGCTGCTCCGGCTCCCTCCTCCCAACAGGCGTGGCTGTGTCTGAAGCATCAGTGCCCACAGTCTTTGGGTCAGGAGCCCCAAGTGTGCAGACATTGTGAGTGTAGCATGTGGGCATTATTTCATGAGAAGATGGGGGGAATCTGTACAGCATGGGAGAAAACATTGAAACAGAAAGACAACACAAATATCAAAGCTATCAGGCAGGTAGAGCAGCTCTGACACCAGGCATCTCTTTTTAGTAAATATTCAACAAACACATCACCTATTTTCAGGAAAACAATCTTTTTTTTTAATTAAATCATAACAGTGTACATTGAAGCATTTATGGGGTTCAGTGTACTGTTTTGATATACAATGTGAAATACTTACATTGAACTGATTAACACATCCATCAGCATTATACTCTTTTCTTAATAGTTTTGAAATGTACCATTGCCTCATGTACATTAAATGAGTTCCTCCCAAATACCCTCCCTCCTCCTGCCTTCCTCCTCCCTTTCCCTTTCTCTCCTCTTCCCTTCTACTTTCTGGACTATAGTTAACATTTTACCATTGGTATGAAAGTGTAGGAGAGTCTATATTGAATTCATAGTAGCACTGAATACATTGGATACTCTCTATTCCATTCTTGAGATACTTTACTAAGAAGAGTATTTCCCAGCTCCACCCAGGTAAACATAAAAGATATTAAGTCTCCATCTTTTTATGGCTGCATAATAGTCCATGGTGTACATATACCACAATTTGTTAATCCATTCATGGTTTGAGCCCTTGGGCTGTTTCCATGTCTTGGCAATTTGAATTGGGCTGCAATAAACATTATGGTGCAAATGTCTTTGTTGTAAAATAATTTTTGATCATCTGTGTATATACCTAGTAGAGGAATTGCAGGTTTTGAACAGTAGGTCTACTTTCAGTGCCTTGAATGTTCTCCAAACTTCTTTCTAAAAAGGTCATCTTATCTTACATTCCCACCAACAGTGCAGAAGTGTTCCCTTCTCTCTGCATCCACGCCAACATCTATAGTTTTGGGGTTTTGTGATGCGGACTAATCTTACTGGAGTTAGATGATATCTCAAGTGTTTTTGATTTGTATTTCTATGATGATTAAAGATGATAAGCATTTTTTCATGTGTTTGTAGGCCATGCACATGTCTTCATCAGAGAAGTTTCTGTTCAAGTCTCTTGCCCACATAGAAATGGGGTAATTTGTTCTTTTCTTATTGATTAGTTTGAGTTCTCTGTGGATTCTAGTTATCAGACCTTTGTCGGAAGCATAACCTGCAAAAATCCCCCATCCTGAAGGTTGTCTGTTTGCTTTACTTATTGTTCTCTTGGGTTGTGCAAAAGCTTTTTAGTTTGAATAAATCCCAGTAACGCATTTTTGGTGTTGCTTCGATTGCCTGGGGGGTCCTCCTCATAAAATACTCTCCCAGGCCAATTTCTTCAAGTGTTTTCCCTGCACTCTCTCCTAGTATTTTTATAGTTTCATGTCTTAATTTAAATCTTTTATCAAATGAGAATCAATTTGTGTTAATGGTGAAAGGTGGGGGTCCAGTTTTAGTCTTCTGCAGGTCGTCAGCCAGTTCACCCAGCACCATTTGTTAAATAGGGAGTCTTTCCCCACTGAATGTTTTTGATAGGCTTACAGGAAAACAATCATGGCATTATTGAATTTCCTGCAGCCGCTCCTATAAACGGTGGTTTGCTGCCCTCTTGTGTCCATTTTCTATTGTAAAAAAAAGTTTAATAAGCCCTAATAGCAATTTCTTTTCTGGTGCCCTCCCAGTCTCTCCAAAGAAAACCATCTCTTGAATTTCACTGCAAAGCCACATTAAATCACAAATTATGTTAAATTAAAGTTACAGGTTTTCTTAGCAACATGGAACACCTACATGCCAGTGGCCTGGAACAGAAACACTCTCTGCCTCTCCTCCAGCCACCACCCACTGGTGGGTGCCATCAGCAAGGTGGAAAGGAATCTGGAGGGCCCAGGACAAAGCCGGAGCCACAAGTCACGTTGCTGTCCCCCCACCAGGGTCTCCTTAAGGAAAGGGCATTTCTCTACTTGAGGAAAGCCATTAGCTACCCCCAGAGGTTTCCAGACCAACCTGGGCATCAGGAGGGGCAGTGTTTACAACAGAGTCCTGGGTCTGACCCCAAGGCCTCTGTATTGAGTAGGACTGGGACACCTGAATTTTCCAAATCTCCCCATGTAATTCCATCACACTTTCAGGTTGGGAACTACCAGACTATTACATGAGCCGGGACTGAGGAAGGTACCACAGGCCAAAGAAAGGGAATTACCAAAAAGGAAAAAAGCCAAGTTTTGCTGCCACGGAAAGGCAAAAAAAGGCTTCTGGAGTTTGGGGTTTGGAAAGCCGTCATGGGGAGTGGGTGGCACTGAAGAAAGTTGGCTCGGCGCGTGTCTGCCCCCTACTGGCCAGGCCCACAGCTTGCGCCTCCGTCAGGCCCTTTCGTGCTTTGGTCTTCTTCATAGCCAGGCAGCTGCCAGGCAGCTTCATAGCCAGTTCTTCCTCCTCTGTCTCTCGGAAACTCAACCCTTCCGTGCCCCCCACCCTGTTGCCATTTTAATTATGACAGGAGTGAAGCCAAAAGAGAAAGGGCCTTTCCTAAAACAGTCCCCTTACAAAATCCTTTCCTTCCCTGAAGATATTCTGCTGGCTCTATTTCTGGGGTTTCAAAGGATAGTTCTCACAGATTCACATCAGGCTCTTCTTTCAGCAAACCTTCAACACACGGTGGGACGCAGACACTGGCTAACCATCCCCTGAGCTCCCAGAGTCATCTCCTGTCCTTTTGCAGCTCCCCTGAGGTGTGAACCCACAGGCACAAAGTCAAGGGTGGGGCGACAACAGCAGATATCCTCCTGGAGCAAAGGAATTAAAGAAACACAAGAGAAGTTCCAAGAACTGAGAAGTCTGTTCAATGCCTAGCAAAATAAATTCAAAAAGGCACAAAGTAAAGTCATTATTAAATCCACAAATTTTCTGAAAAGAAAAAGGTCATGCCCACAAGCGGGAATCAGAACACCATCAAATTTCCCAATCGCGACACGAGAGGTTGAGTGGCAATGAAGAAACTCTGCAGAAGAAAAGATTACTAACCCCAACATGTAGAGGAATTCAGACACAGGGCTTGGCACCTATGTCTCAAGCAGCTAATGCATCAGCCACATACACCAGAGCTGGCGGGTTCAAACCCAGCCTGGGCCTGCCAAACAACAATGACAACTATAACCAAAAAATAGCTGGGCATTATGGCGGGCACCTGTAGTCCCAGCTACTTGGGAGGCTGAGGCAAGAGAATCGCTTAAGACCAGGGGTTGGAGGTTGCTGTGAGCTGTGATGCCACAGCTCTCTACCCAGGTGACAGCTTGAGGCTCTGTCTCAAAAAAAAAAAAAAAAAAAAAAGAATTCAGACATAGGCAGGCAAGGTAGCTCACACCTGTAATCCTAACACTCTGAGAGGCCAAGATGGGGGAATTACCAAGGGTCAGGAGTTTGAAACCAGTCTGAGCAAGAGTGAGACCCTGTCTTCACCAAACACAGAAAAAACTAGCTAGGCACTGTGGCAGGCACCTGTGGTCCCAGTCCCAGAAGATTGAGGCAGGAAAATCACTTGAGCCTAGGAATTTGAGGTTGCTGTAAGCTACGCTGAAGCCACAGCATCCTACCTGGGCAACAGGGTGAGAAAAAAAAAATTAGGACATATTCAGACTTTCTTTTTTCTTTTTTTGAGACAGAGCCTCAAGCTGTCACCCTGCATAGAGTGCTGTGGCATCACAGCTCACAGCAACCTCCAAATCCTGGGCTCAAGCGAGTCTCTTGCCTCCGCCTCCCAAGTAGCTGGGACCACAGGCGCCCGCCACAACGCCCAGCCATTTTTTGGTTGCAGCCGTCATTGTTGTTTTTTTTGGCGGGTCTGGGCTGGATTCGAACCCGCCAGCTCAGGTGTATGTGGCTGGCGCCTTAGCCCATTGAGCCACAGGCGCCGAGCCTTTTTTTTTTTTTTTTAAATAGATTTTTATTTATCTAAACATTACCAAATGACTTGAGTGGTGTTTGGCAGGCCCAGGCTGGATTCGAACCCACCAGCTCAGGTGTACATGGCTCGCGCCTTAGCCTGTTGA
Source organism: Arctocebus calabarensis (assembly GCA_963573935.1). Lineage (NCBI taxonomy): Eukaryota > Metazoa > Chordata > Mammalia > Primates > Lorisidae > Arctocebus > Arctocebus calabarensis. The sequence continues at coordinate 9,160 of CAUYON010105372.1, forward strand.
GCCACAGGCCCTGAGCCCTTGGTTGCATTTCTTGGTCATTGTTGTTTGGCAGGCGGGCCTGGATTTGAACCCGCCAGCTCAGGTGTATGTGGCTGGCACCTTAGCCGCTTGAGCCACAGGCACTGAGGCCAGCGGGTGCCTTTGTGCAGTGCACAACGAATACTCTGCATGGAAGGACCACTACAGACCCGTTGGGAGGTACCTGTCACCCCTTGGCTGTAAGGGAATTTGGGGGAAGGTACTAATACAAAGAAGGCCAGGAAGATGCCATGTCACCATTCAGCCCTGTGTCCCCCAGTCGGCTCCAACCCAGTGACACTCCTCAGTGACCACTGTCTCTGGCTGGGCCTCTAGTTTTCTACCTTAGTACATCCCCACCTAGCTCAGCCTACCCCTCAGGGTCCTAGGGCTCTGGGGTTCATGGTGTCCTGCGCTTACTCTGGCTAAACCACCAAATTGCTGTGTGACCTTGCTGCAGCCACTCCCCCTCTCTGGGCCTAGCTTGCCTGTTTTTCAAACTTGGGGGAGAAGGACAAGCTCCTCTCATCTTCCAAGGCCCCCCAGGCTCCTGAACACTGGCAGTGCTTTGGGAAGATAGAGAGGAAGATAAAGAGAAAATAGTTCTGTGTAATTGCCTCATTAAGCGCTCCTTGTTGGAAAACCAGAATTGGAGCAGCTTCCTCGGTTTCATCCTGTTTCATCGCCTGCCTGCACCCTCCCAGCTGACTCACGCAGCTGAACGTGGAGGGAAATGTCAGACACAGAAGAGAGACTTGGGATGTTGGGCACAGGAGAGGGAAGGGTGGGAAAGGGCAGGGCACAGGCAAGCCTCAGGTGCAGTGAGCTTCACAGCCATTTTGTAGCCTAGCAAACCAGGGTCTCCCTGGGCTGCCCGCAGCAGAGCCCACCCCTATGCGGCCTTCCCTGAGATAACAGTGATGACCAGCACCACTGCAGGGCCTGCCATGTGTGGATGCCCAGAGCTGTGCCAAGCACAGTGCATGCATTAATTCACTTTAAGCCCCCAAGCTGGGGTGAATAGCATCCCACTGAAATTCACGGCTAACAGGCACCTGTGAATGTGGCCTTATTTAGAAGGAGGGTCTTTGCAGATGTGATCAAGTTATGATGCGGTCACTCTGGTGTCGCTGTAAGAAGAGACACATTTGACACAGACATGCACCTGGAGAAGGACATGTGAGGATGGGGCAGAGATTAAATGATGCATCTATAAGCCAGGGAACCCCAAGGAATGCCAGCAGCCACAAGACGCTCAGAGAGACACGTGAGACAGGTTCTCCCTCAGTGACTGCAGAAGGGGACAGCGCCCCTGACTCTGGATTTCAGGGTCGAGACTCCAGAAGTGTGGGAGAATATATTTCTGTTGTTTAACAGCCCCCTGTCTTACTTGGTTATGGCCCCAAGAGGTACTATCACCATCCCCAGGTCACAGAGAGGGTAGGTAGGTAACTGAGGTGAAGTTTGCACAGCTGGTAAATGATAGAGCCGGGATTTAAACCCAGCCTATTTGGCTCCGACTGGATGACTTCCTGCCAAGTAAACACATGTCACACAAACACATGTCGCATAGATGTGGCTGTGAACCTCTGTGGGGTCATGTGTGCGGTGCAGTGGGGTGTGGCTGCTGAGAGCCAGGATCTGAGCATGTTTGTGTAAAAGTGCCTACGAGGTGACTCTGAAGGAGCCAAGGGACAAGCTCTCCCGTATGATCGCATCACCCATCCCATTCGGGGGTGGAGGGGAGGAAACCCAGTGGGATGGGAAGACCTCGGCACTGAGTAGGTGGTTAGCAGGTGAGAGCGTCGCGGATTGAGGGACCACCCGCCAGTGGGCTGTGCCTGGGAGGAGCCTCAGCAGGGGAGGACACGTCCAGGCTGGGACCAGCGCCAGCAATTGGGTCCAAACAAAAAAATGGGATAAGACTGAGCTTAGCAGAGCTCAAGGCCCCTCCAGAACTGGGGCTTTCTTAGTTGCCACCTCCCCACCCGTCCCCACCTTTGTTTCTTTCCTGTGAAATGGGTTTCCATGCTGCTCCTCTGTCCCCACCTCACGGGGTGATGCTCCCTGGGCACCTCTGTGTGCCAGACTCTGTGGTGCTGGCATGTTACCATCCTAACTAGTTTTTTTATATTTTGAGACAGGGTCTCGCTCTGCTACCCAGGCTAGAGTACAGTGGCATCATCATAGCTCACTGAAGCCTCAGACTCCTGGGCTCAAGCCATCCTCCCGCCTCAGCCTCCCAGAGTGCTAACATTACAGCTATGAGCCACCACACCCAGCCCATCTTAGCCATTTTTAAGTGTACGATTCTGTGGCGTTAAGGACATGCACAGTGCTGTGCAGCCATCACCCCCCTCACCCCATGACATCTTTTCATCTTCCCAACCTGAAACTCTGTCCCCATTACACAACAAAGGCCTCTGGTGCCACCCTCCCTACTTTCTATCTCTCTGAATCTGACTGCTCTAGGGACCTCAGATAAGTGGAATCGTGTGGCATTTGTCCTTTTGTGCCTGGCTTGTTTGTCAGTCCATCCATCCATCCGCTCACGGACACCTGGGCTCCTCCCTCCGCTACAGGAACTGGGGCTGCACAGACTAAGCACAGGTGTCTTTCCATCTAATTATCACGTCACAGTAAGCGTCTGTGCTGGATGTTCTATCTGGCCCCATGTTCATCTCCTCTGGGCTAAAAATAAATTTGCTGGACTTTGCTCTAGGGCACTAAGTTATGCTGCCTTCTGGGGAGGGCGTTGGGGGCTTAGAGCTTCTAAATCCTTGTTCAGAGCCCAGGAATGTTTGTTATTCTTTCTACTTCGACAAATTGAAAAGCTACATTTTAATATGGAGTTGCAAACCCAAATGTCCACCTGGACCCAACAGGGGACACAAACCATTACTCAAGCTGAGCATGTGGAAATTAGCAACTGATGTCTGAGGGGCGAGGGTGGCCACTGGGCAAATATTATTGGGCACTTACTCTGTGCCAAGCACTGTCTCAAGCCCTGGGGGAACAGAGCAGTGAAGAGGCAGATTCCATCCCTGCCTTCCTGGAGCAGACAGTCTAATGAGGGATGTCAGAAGACCATGACGTTAAGCCTTGGTTACAGGGAGACAATAGAGTATAGTGGGGACTGTGGAGAATTGGAGTGTGTCTGTCTAGTCTAAAGACTCCCTGGCCACAGCCCATTTTTACCATGTTCCCACACAGACTGCAAGGAAAAAGACAGGCTGGTGCCCATGTTGGACAAGCAAAGGCTTCCCCCCTCCCCAGCCCCCCAGCGCCTCCCTCTAGCTGCAAGGGAGTCCAGACAATCTGGCAGGGTGACTTTTATAATACTAATATTTATCTTTCGTTTTTTCATTTTTCCAGATCTAGTGAGGCAAGAAAGAAAGGGGGTTGGAGGGAGGTTGTGCAAATAGATAGCAGGGTGCCACTGTTGCAGTACTCCTCTCACTATCATCTTTCTGCTCCCCAGTTCCCCAGGGCTCACACCCCACTCTGGAGACCTTTGCTCTGTTTTGTGTTTGCAGAACAAAATCCAGGAAGCGACATGAAGATATTTCTGCCACATCCCCTCCCTGAGACAAAAGACAGAGTACAAACTACTTGTTTAAATTAGAGTCTGTCTGATGGGGCAAGGAGGGGAGGAAAAAGCAGAGAGAGAGAGAAAGAGTCTGTCTCAAATGATGATCCCATCAACTAATGTGGAGATGCACCATGGAATTTGCAGCCATTTACAACCAGGTTTGTGATAAAACGGCAAAGGCTTATGATAGCATATATAGCACTATAATGCTAAAGGAAGAAATCAAATAAGAAGCATAGACACAACATGGTCCTAGCCAGGCTAAAAAGAAAACCAAAACTTGAACACAGATATAAGTCTAGATAAAATGACAACCAGATGTTAACACTGGTTATCCCTGGGTGGTGAAACTCTGCATAAAGTTTTTCTGCTTTTTAATTTTCTCTCTTTTCTATTTAAAGATAATGAGTATTATTTTCATCCAGAGGGAGAAATAATATTTTAAAAAATTGGAAGATCCTCGAGCTCTTTCCATATGCTCTGGGGTGACTGAGCAGAAACCCTAGAGATGGAGCAAAGGCCGCGTCACAACAATCTACTGACCTTTGTGGATTGTAGCTTTTCAATTTCCAGAGGCCTGTGGCGTGTGACTTGTCAGGATTGCCCCCACTACCTTGTTCCTGAGGGTGCAAGGTGGTCGCCAGGGACAAGAGATGCCAGGGCTGGCGGTTCAGGCTCAGACTGCCTCCTGTGTGTACAGCGGTTAGAATCTCAGCACGGAGCACCCGCTTGTGCTGCTCTCGGGGTTCACGGAAACTTCGACATCTGGGCACCTCCACGCCTCAGCCATACAGGCAGCTCATTCCTGCCCCGAGTTACTTAACTGCTTCCTAAACTGACTCCATTAGTTTTATTTCAAAAAATGTATTAAGAATTTTTCTGCTTCATGTCCACCAAAAGGCATATTCAAGAAGGTTTCTGGCAGCTCCCTTCATAGTCGTCCCAAATAAGAAACAACTCCCAGATGCACCGTCAGCTGGATGCAGAAGTGAATTGTGCTCTATTCATGTGCTGGAATAGTACACGGCAATGAGAGTGACCCACACATACATACAACGTGAACGAATCTCACACACTTCCTGTTCAGCCAAAGAAGCGGAACACAAAAGAGCACACAGCACATGATTCCATTTACACGAAATCCTAGAATAAAATGAATCGGTAGGGAGAGAAGTCCCACCCCTCATATAACCACAATGGGGAGCTTGGGTTTCAACACACAAATTTGAGGAGGAGAAGACACAACCTGCTGGTCCATTGCACATGTCGTTTCAAAAATATGAATCTTTAGGCTCGGCGCCTGTGGCTCAGGGGGCTAAGGCGCCAGCCACGTACACCTGAGCTGGCGGGTTTGAATCCAGCCCTGGCCTCCAAACAACAATGACGGCTGCAACCAAAAAATGGCTGGGCGTTGTGGCGGGCGCCTGTAGTCCTAGCTACTTGGGAGGCGGAGGCAGGAGACTCGCTTGAGCCCAGGAATTGGAGGTTGCTGTGAGCTGTGATGCCACAGCACTCTATCCAGGGTGACAGCTTGAGGCTCTGTCTAAAAAAAAAAAAAAAAAAAAATCTTTAATTGGCAATGCCA
>CAUYON010105373.1:0-31240 GCA_963573935.1 Arctocebus calabarensis
CTCTCGAGTAGCTGGGACTACAGGCGCCCGCCACAGCGCCCGGCTATTTTTTTGTTTTGCAGTTCGGCCGAGGCCAGGCTTGAACCTGCCACCTTCGGTATATGGGGCCGGCGCCCTACTCGCTGAGCCACAGGAGCCGCCGTATAAAGAACTCTTATAATTCAATACTAAAAAAAGACAACTCAATGTTAAGGATGGACACAGGATCTGAACAGACGTTTTGCCAAAGAAAATATACAATGCCAATAAGTATCTGAAAAGATCATCAACATCTTCAGTCACTGAGGAAAGTGCATCAAAACCACACACAACATTTCCTCCTTCACATCCATGTGGAGAAATGTGACCCTTCATACACTGCGGGGGGGATGCAAAATGGCGCGCCAGCTGTGGAACACGGTTTGGCAGTTCCTCAAATGGCTAAACACAGAGTTACCATATCACCCAGCAAGTAATTCCACTTCTAGATCTATACCCAAGAGAAATGAAAACATATGTTCAAGCAAAAGCTCGTTCTTGAATGTTTGTAGCAGCAATATTAAGAAAAGCCAAGAGGTAGAAATAACCAAGATGTCCATAACTGATAAATGGATAAATAAAATATGGAATGTATGCACAATGAATATTACTCAGCCATAAAAAGGAGTAGAGTACTGATATATGCTAGAACGGTGGATGACCCTTAAAAATATGTTCAGTGAAAGATGCCAGTCGCAAGGGACCACTTATCTTAGGACTCTCTTTATATGAAATGTCCAGAATAGGCAGGTCCACAGAAACAGAAAATAGATTAGTGGTTGCCTAGGACTGGGAAGTGAGAGGTCTAGGGAGTGATGGCTGAGAGGTTCAGGGCTTCTTTGTGGGCAATAAAAGTTTTTTGGTTTGGGGGTGTTTTTTTTGAGTCTCACTTTGTCTCCCTCAGTAGACTGCTGTGCCGTCACAGCTCACAGCAACCTCCAGGCTCCTGAACCTAGGCAATTCTCCTCCCTCAGCCTCCCGAATAGCTGGGACTACAGGTGCCCGCCACAATGCCCAGCTATTTTTTTTTGTTTTTGTTGCAATTTGACCAGGTCCAGGATGGAACTCAGCACCCTCAGTATATGGGGCTGGCCCCCTACCCCCTGAGCCACAGGTGCCGCCCAATAAAAATGTTCTAAAATTGATTGTGGTAATGGATGCACAACTCTGAATATACTAAAAGGCACTGAATTGTATGTATTAAAGGAATGAATTGTATGATGTGTGAATTTTATCTCAACAAAGCTGTTTTTAAAAAAACATCAATAGAGAACAACTCAATAGGAAAATAAGCAGAGGCATTCCACACATTTCACAGAAGAAACATGTATGCAGAGTAGATACTAGAAAAGGTGCTAATCAGAAAAATGCTAATTAAACCTCAGTGGGGGGGGGCGGCACCTGTGGCTCAGTGGGTAGGCCGGCCCCATATGCTAAGGGTGGTGGGTTCGAACCCGGCCCCAGCCAAACTGCAACAAAAAGCAGCTGGGTGTTGTGGCAGGCACCTGTGATCCCAGCTACTCAGGAGGCTGGGGCAGGAGAATCGCCTAAGCCCAAGAACTGGAGGTGGCTGTGAGCTGTGACACCATGACACTCTACTGAGGGCAACAAAGTGAGACTCTGTCTCTAAAAAAAAAAAAAAAAAACCTTAGTGGGAAACCATCAAACCTACTTGACACACAAAAAATGTTAAACTCAGGCAATACCACTTCTCTACAGATAGAGGATATGGAGAAGAGGGGGAAACTCAGCCGTTGCCAGAGAGAGTGTGGTACAGCCACTCTGGAAGATACGATGGCATTAGAGAGTTGAAGATGCAAATATTTATGACCCAGTGATCTCCCTCCTGAGTGCATTCCCAAAGAAACTCACAGGAGCACTATAAAATTCAAACCCACAGAAAACAGCTTATTATTTAGGAGTATAACTGTATATAGTAATACACCTATTTTTGAAAAGCAAACAAGGTAAAGATAAACACAAAATTCAGGATAATGAGAATGAGAAAGAATTGGGAGGGTCTACCAGTCATTCAGGGGAATGTTCCTTTTCTTAACTTGGGTGGTGGGTATGTCAGTATATACCAGGGGGATTGAGGGGTTGAGTAGAATGCAAAATATTATCTTGACAACCTGACATTGAGGGAAGATGGAGAAAACTCAAAAAAGCATACAAAGAACAGTTTTTCCAAGCAGTTTAAAAATGCTGACAATGCTGACCCTGAGTTCCTAAAAAAAGATAAACATATTTAGCATCTTCTATGTGTGAAGCAAAGCAGATAAAATCTTTCTATCCAAGAAAAAGTAAAAAGAAAACTAAGAGAACTGCACCAAAATAGCAGCAGCTGAACAGGAGTGTTTTAGCAAGTTTTCCAACAAAAGTGGTGAACATTAGGAGCTTTGTGCTTGGAGGTGAACGTCATTGATTCAGGCCACCACTTCTTTATTCTTCTGTGATGTTAAGTATACCAGACGTCGTATATAAAACCACACGCTTTCATTTTAGTCACTTCGTGGTTCTCTTTCTCTTTTTCAGATCCTGCTCACACTAAAAGATGAGCCGCAGACACAGGGAGGAGGAACCTATTCGCCACTCCTGGTGCGTGCCTGCCGTGAAGCATCCACCAGCTCTGCGAGGGGGTCCGTGCTATTTTTTTGGCTGCCTCAGAGTCCCCAAAGCCTTCACGCAGACGTGGCAATAGATGGTTGCCAATCAGCCAATCCAGACTTTTATTGGGACAACATAAAAACAGATCCTCCAGGTTTTGCTGGAACTCGGAAGTGGGGACACCCAGCTGATGCATTATTACCCCGGCAGAGCACACATGTGTCTTTACCTTCCCTCCCCGCCTGCGCAGGTCTCCTCTGTCCTCTTCCTGCTGCTGCACAGAGATGATATAAAAGAGACTCTTTGGCTATTTGCATTTTGCTTCCTCTTCTTTTCCAGATTGCCTATTCAGCAATATTGTCTTTGTTCAAGCTTAAATCCCAACATGATTATCTACCGAAGGTGTTCTTCCCTTTTCGGAGGGTATTGGGGGAGGGAAGAGCATATGTCACGAGTCTCCCAGAAGAGAGGAGACAAGTCGGTGTGCTGCCAACAACATGAGCCAGGGTAAGGGCACCCTTTCAAATTACTGATTTCTAAGATTAATAAAGGAATTCTATTTCTATTTTCTTTTTTTCCATTTGCTAATTTCCCAACAATCAGCATTCACAAAAAAAAAAAAAAAAAATGAAATGGAACCAACTTTTTATTTTATTTTATTGCTGGGCAATTTTTAACTTCATTTTAGATATATGAGCTATAAAGCAATGTTTTATTTTTACATTTTGTTTTAGCAGATGGCGGGGCTAAGGGTAGCACCTGCACCTGGGACGCTGGTGTGTTCAGATATCTCCCCGCCCGCAGCAGGCGGGCTCACCCACAGTGTGGCCCTCTGCTGGCATGTGCCTCTGTTCCCAGTTGCACATTGCTCACCTAACAGTCCATCCGAGCTCCACAGCACAGCCAGCCCCCACTTGCGCTCTCCTGGGCCCATTGCCCTTGCTTGCTCACTTTTCCTCAGCCCCCTTTCTGGTGTCTGTTGGAGAAAAGTTTGGAAGTTGGGCTGCAGAACCCACTGAAGGAGTCACTTAGCTGCCTTAGGGAGTTACTGGGCGAGAATCCAGAATCTGAGGCTTCTACAAGGTCCTATAGACTCACCATTGAAATTCCAAGAAAAATGGACACCTAACAGGGCAGGAAAGGGACTTCGTTGCCTTCTTAGTGAATGAAAACAAAGGTTTGGGCACTTTGAAGCATTTTGTTTGCTTGTGAAGGATGAAGTCTGTTGGTTGCAGGAAAGAAGTGAGAATGTATTCCAGATGTTCTCAGAACTTTTCTAGTTAGTGGTATGAGCCATTTACTCCCTTGGTTATGAGCTGATTAGGAGACAAAGTTAGAATCCCTCATTCTGTATGACTCTTATGATAAAGGGTAAGAGGGTATGAGCCAAGATCAACCATAGTGCTTACAATTGCCCTGGGTAAACGATCAAAACTAAACCCTCAAGCTAATTTCTTATTGCACTCACCATGTGCTGCTCAGATCTCTTCCTTCATGTATCCAAGAACTTTCAGGTCATTTTTACTGGTACTGAACTTTTTTGGGTAATAAACCAGAGAGATCATATGAGCCCTCCTGTAACAGAGGTGACATTTTCAGTGTTTCTCTACTCTCCCCTGAAATAAGTGCATACTTTTGAAGATGAACAGTGGTTCACGTTTCTGCTGGTCTGTCAGATGTGGGATGGGTAGGCTGGACTCTAGGCCTCTGTCCACATTTGTATCTGCTGCTTAACCTAAGACTAGAGCTCTGACATAAAAAGAACATTTGGTACTACAGTGTGTTCTGTTTTCTTTGGGATACTTTAGGAAATACATCTAGTTGCCTTGGTTCATTGTGATGTCTTTGAAGGTAGACAAAAGGGAGGTGTAGCCAAGAGCCATAAAAATTCTTTCTTTCTTCCTTATTGAAACATCAAGTAAGGACCAGTAATGTTAGATACAATGCAAAGCTTCTCAAAATGTAGTTTCTAGGCAACCTGGACCCTACTCCTACCCCAATCTTAAAGTTATCTCTAGAGCTGCAGCCTGAAATTGTACTTTTTTTTTTTTTTTTTTGAGACAGAACCTCAAGCTGTCACCCTGGATAGAGTGCTGTGGCATCACAGCTCACAGCAACCTCCAATTCCTGGGCTCAAATGAGTCTCCTGCCTCCGCCTCCCAAGTAGCTGGGACTACAGGCACCCGCCACAATGCCTGGCCATTTTTTTTTTGGTTGCAGCCGGCATTGTTGTTTGGCGGGCCGGGCTGGATTCAAACCCGCCAGCTCAGGTGTACGTGGCTGGCGCCTTAGCCCGTTGAGCCACAGGCGCCGAGTCTGAAATTGTACTTTTTTGTTTTTTTTTTGAGACAGAGCCTCAAGTTTTCATCCTGGATAGAGTGCTGTGGCATCACAGCTCACAACAACCTCCAATTACTGGGCTGAAGCGAGTCTCTTGCCTCCACCTCCCAAGTAGCTGGGACTACAGGCGCCCGCCACAACGCCCAGCCATTTTTAGGTTGCAGCCGTCATTGTTTGGCCGGCCCAGGCTGGATTTGAACCCGCCAGCTCAGGTGTACATGGCTGGCACCTTAGCCCGCTGAGCCACAGGCGCCGAGCCTGAAATTGTACATTTTAAAGGCTGGTTGTCATGCCCATGAAATTTGAGAAGGGCTGCCACAAGTAAACAGACTCTGACATAGAACAGACTCGGAAACAGCCCAAGGCTGATGTGACAAGTGTGTTGCATCCCCTCTCTATACCTAGTGGCTCCCTGTGGCAAGATGGAGCTAGTCTCACCAGCCAGGATTTTAGAACAAGGACATAGTTGCTGAAGGACAGTGGAAGTGGCCCACGGGCTGGGCATGGATAAAGCAGGAAAGAAGTCCTGCTGACCAAACTCAGGAGGTCAGCAAGAGAACTGCTTCAGGAGTTCTTAGAGAACTCCAGAAGAAAAAGGTACACACATACCTGTACACACACACACACAGGCATGGACATACACACACTTCCTTCAGCCTGTAGATTTTAGCTTCAGATAGACTTTCTTCCCAGTGGTTAAGTGACCTCACTGGAGGAATGTGTTTCTTAGGAGCCACTAAGTAGCCCCTGGCTCTGTGCTTGCTTGTTGCAGATGGCTTCCTTACTGTGGGATCCCAGCCCCAAAAGAGAACCATGGGATTCTGCTTTCCTTACCCTCTCCTGCTCCCAAATCCCTGACAGACCCATAGTCTGGAAGGGGTTCCTGCTTAGGCCATCTGCCATGGATGGTTTCTCTAATTCTCAAGGGAGTGAGAGGAGATCCTCAGAAATGGTGCGGTGTTAGTCATTTACAGTTAAGGTACAAGCCACATGTCCAAATACAGGGGTTCACCCCAAGAGATTATGTCTGCAGTTACCTGCGGGTTAAGGTGTGTGCCTTGCGAGTCTGAGCTGCTGCGTCTGAGTGTCTCAGAGAAACAGACTCTGCCAGGAGGAAGGGAGCACGCGGCAGAGACTTCTCAGAGGCCGAGGCAGCAGCGCGTGCGCACTGTGGGCCCCTCACTCCTAGCAATTATCTGATGACTGAGAGCCTCTGCCCCAGGTGCCAGTTAGCTCTCATCAGTACGTGCTGACATGGAATTCAGAAAAGGATAATTAAGGATATTTATCGAGTCGTACACCTTAGAATAAGGCTTTTACTGTTCCAGAAACAATCTTCCAGAAGATGAAATCATCCAAGATTCCCCAACAGTATTTATTTATACAGAGATTTTGGAGTAATATTTGTATTTGTCTTCATACCTCAGTCTATGCGTCTGGGCCAAGTCATTGTGTGGCACACGCGCAGCTTCCCCGAACGCCTCACGGACTGTAGCACCTGCTTCCAGGAACACCAAATGAACACAGGGTCTCGGGGGGAAGAGGGGGAACCCATAATGCCCGAGGCGGCATGGACCCACAATCCAGACATGTGCACCCTGACCTGGACGGCGTCTAGCCAGATGTCCAGGGGAATAAGATTGGGGACGAAGGTGAGAGGAGGGACCCAGAGGGCAGACAGGAGAGAGTTAGTTCTCACCCTTTGCTTCTGAGTTCAGAATAGCCATAAGGCCTAATATAGTTGATGGCCCTCGAACTACATTACCTGGATTTTCTCCCTGTGGTGACCCACAATGCTATTGATGTAGAGAGGACAATTTGCAGAAATGACAAGATTTGCCCTTAATCCCAGATACCCCAAGATATCTTGGTAACCTTTCTGGAAAAAAAAAAAATGCTTGCCTTATATGACATAATCCAGAGTCCCACAGCAAATGTGGCACAGCAATGAGCATGTCTGACCTCAGATCCCAAGTGCCTTCCAGCCTGGCCCCGACCCAGTCATTCCCTGCCCCTCCTCCTCCCTAAGTAGCCCAAATCCCATTGTCATACCATATGTTGACTTGCCATCCCTTTTCCTCTACACCCACCACTTCTGTCTGCATCACAGAAAATCTGTGTGTTCTGAAGAGTTCGGCCTTCCCCTAACCAAACACACACTTTCTTTACCATAGTGATTCTCAGAGCCAGCAAGAAAGAGAAATGTTCCAAAGGAAACCTCCATCTCAGCCATTCGCCTGGAGCCAGAGGTTTGGGCTCCAGGCCCCTGGGTGAGGTCTGTTGCTTTTGTGTTTCCCGAGGAGCGGGCAGTCAGGCGCGGCAGTTCTCTCTCCTCTCTCTCTCTCTTTCTCTCTCTGTCGCAGGTGGGGTCTCAGCTACACTTACAAGACTTCACCACCATGTTGGAGAGCTGCTCCACCTTGGGGGTCCTCCCGACATAGTACAGGATGGTCAGGGGCTCCAAGTCCTGGGGCACACAGCAAGGTGAGGCCGATGCTTCAGGGTTCAGGGTGTTGTACAGTCCCAGCACCTGAGGAGGGACACATCATTTAGAGGTCGGAAAGCCAAGTTCAGGCCTGGAGCCCAGGAGTCCTTCAAGTTCTAGGGGCTGCCCTAGAGAGAGCCAGTGGTGGAATGGCCACTCACACTGCTGAAGGACTGTGAGAACAGTCTGGTGACTGACGAGCTGGTGTTGATCCACGATGACAGAAAGCAGAACATCTGCACTTGTTTGAGGGTTACCAGTTGAAACATGTAACAATTACTGGGGGACTTTAAATTGATAATGAAATTCTCTTGGCTATTAAGAAAAACAACTCCGATGTTGGTCTTTCTAGCTATCCCCGTAACTTCAGCGAGAAATGTTCTCAACATTGCCTTGGGCTGTTTCGTAAGTGCCAGAGTGCAGGGCCCCAGACAGGATGCTGTAATAATCAGCTACAAGGAAATAGGCTTCACAAATTACTGCCCTATTTCTGATTCCCCTTGAGGGAAAGACAAGCTAGTTTCAGAGGTGGACTCTTACTTCTCTTCCCAGCTTTTCATATTAGCGTCTCCTACAAGCTTTTTGTTGTCTTTCAAAATAAGATTTTTTTGTTTTGTTTTTGTTTTTGAGACAGAGTCTCACTCTGTCACCCTGGGTAGAGTGTTGTAGCACCATAGCTCACAGCACCTCAAACTTTTGGACTTGAGAAACCCCCTTGCCTCAGCCTCCCAAGTACCTGGGACTACAGGCACCCGCCACTATGTCCTGCTAATTTTTCTATTTTTAGTAGAAACTGAGGTCTCCCTCTTGCTTATGCTGGTCTTGAACTCCTCAAGCAATCCACCCTCCTCAGCCTCCTAGAGTGCTAAGATTACAGGTGTGACCCACTGTGCCCGGCTCAGAATAAGTTTTCTACATTGAAGAGGCTAGAATAATCGAAGTTGTTTTACTACTTCAGAATAACCTTGCATGCCAACCAAGTTGCACACATCTCTGACAATTTCCATGGTACAAAAATCTTTAAGCAAATTAAAAGTCTGGTTGAAACTATGGGAGGAATTTAAAAGGGCAGACTGTGACCACATAGAATGGCATCAAGGTCCCCAAATTAGAACCTTTATCAGAGGATTTTACTCACCCAGACCATGATTCATTCAACATTCAATCCTTCATTTCATTCGTAACAAGTGGCCTGCCCCATCGCCCCAGATGGCACAAGCCCTGCTGCGTACCGTGCTGTGGGTCGTGTCTGCACTGCGGAGGTACGGGCAAGGGCCTGAGCAGAAGTTGGCATAGTAGCCCTTAGGTTCATGGACCCATTTCCAGCCCAGATCCTGCCGGAAGTCAATGTAGAGGGGGCGCACGCAGCAATTCTCCTCCAGGTTGCTACAATGAAAACATAGAAAATCAACTTAAAAAAGAAACTACCAATAAAAGAAACTTCCCAATGTCCCCTTGGAGTCCTTCCATGCTATCATAGGAGGTGGCTCTAATTAATGGACTCCCAAGTTCAAGGCGGGGGCTGAAGAAACCAGAAAGGCATTTTCCTGTACACAAGACCAGGATCTAGGAATGTAATGAGGAGACACAGGTGCTGCATGAGGAGGAGTAAAGAGGCAAATGTCACAAACCAAAACAGAGACACAAAGTGCCACACGTACACTACTGTTACACACCAGCTGGGTTCTCTGGAGGCTGGTTCCTAAGGTGCCTCCAGCCAAAAATAGACTCTTAGCTTATGCAGCTCATATACCACAGTAGATGACAGCTTAGAGCAGATCGAGAGGCCCTTTGCCCAAACAAGACATATCCTCTTTAGTTAAAGCAAATTTCTTCAGCATGTGGAGGTCATTAAAGTTCTTAATTTCTCCATCATAGATGAAACTCAGTTTGGCTAGACACAGGAAACTGGGTTGAAAGTTATTTTGTTTAAGGAGATTGAAGGTCAATGACCACTCTCTTCTAGCTTGAAACATTTTAGCAGAGAGAGCTGCAGGCATTCTAATGTTCTTCCCCTTGTAGGTTATGGTTTTCTTACATCTGGATGCTTGCAGAATTTTCTGCTTCATATTACTTCTAACTTGTTTTAATTCCAACATTGTTTCCTCACTTCATCATTAATGCATTTTTATAGACAATACTTCTTTATTTCTAACAGCAAGCTTACAATAGCTTTATTTCTTGCATTCTATGTTTTCCTTCTGGTTTCAATCCTTGTTAAAACACCTTTTTGCCTACAAAATAATAAACTCTTCATCTATGTATATTTTAAAAGTCCATATTTTATTTTATAAAGTAAAAAGCATGGTTTTCATTTTATAAATGAGGAATCTGAGTCAGATATTGTATAAATAAATGTCTGAGACTGAGAAATGCTTAAAGGCAACTGATCATAAATTCCAAAGACAATAACATAATGTAATTTGAGGAGAAAAAGAATCCGCTTCTCTGAGATGCTATTCTTAGTTGATATTTACTGATGCAAAATGTGTTGTCTAGTTACCTTGCTTCTTGGGATACTGAGTCTCTTGTTTTTGGTAAATTTAAAGATTTTTATTTGTTATTCTGTTGGTGTTTTTAGTGGTTCTAAGTATGGATCTTTTTTTTTTTTTATCCTGCTGATGACTTGATGTGCTTCTTCATGCTAAGATTCTTGATTTTCATATCTCTTTGAACAATGGAAACCTTTCTCTAATTCTATTTCCTCCTTTCATAAATTTTCCTGTTGGACCATTGGATCTTCCTATTCCACCCTTCATGCCTCTACATTTATCTTTGTCTATTTGTACTGAATTCTGGGAGATGTTCTTGGATTAGTCTTCCAATTTATTCATTTATATTTTGTTTGTCTTTATTCTTACGTTCACTCACTGATATTTTTCCTATTAATTTTACAAATGTGTGCAGGAAAGGGTTAACTTAGTAAGTTGCTCAAACTATATACCTTCCAAGAAGGGCCTCTCTTCAGAACTTGTCCTTGGACAGCTCCTGGTGTCAAGTTCTGATTCTTTGGAATATTCTGCCTGTTTTGGGGTGTTTTTGTGTCTTTGAAACACATGTCACACAGAACCACTTTGGTCAGATAGTTTATGCTAACACTGTGCTTTTCTCTGAACCCCAGTTCTTGCTCTACAAGGCTGGAGGTGTCTGCATGAGCACATGACCAGCTCCTGATAAAATGCAAGACTCCTGATAAAATGCAAGATGTGAGCTTGCTTTCTTGATTGACATGTTGATGTATTGTCATATATTGCTGTTGGCAAAATTGTGTTTGTATTATTCTCATTGGAAAAAGACACCTAAAAGCATGTTCCTGCTGTCACCTGGACTTCATCCTGTGTACCTTTTCTCTTGATGATTTTAATCTGTCTTCCTTTGCTGTAATAACCTATAACCATAAGTATAATAGCTTTTCTGTCCTCTAAGTCCTTCAAGTGAGTCATCAAGCCTGAGGGTGATCCTAGGGACCCATCTCTCACAGAATGTATTTTTCTTTCCTTTATATCTGTTGTAATGTTTCTAACCAGTCCTTTTTCACTTTATTCCATTAGTGTAGAGAAACATTATTTCTATTCCTTTATTTCTTAGAATATTTTAAATTTACTTATTTAGAGCTTCTTTCCGATATTAAAAAAATTGGGGGGGGGTACAAAATTTGCCTCTTGAGCCTGTCAGTGCTCCCCGCTATCTCCCTGCCTGCAGTCATCTGGTGACCAGTTACAACTTCGGCTCCACTGGATTCCATGGGTCCTGGGACCCAAGGTTGTGAAAGCATTTCTAAATGGTGGCTTTACGTTTAGTGAAGTTAGACCTCCATGAGTGATTCTGGGCTAGTCTTTGGAGTTAATGTCTTCTTGTGAATTAGATCTTAGATAATAGGATTGGGGTGCTGATGTATTATGTTCTTTTCCCTTTGCTACTGCTCTGAGCTTTGTCAAGCATTCTTACTACTTCTCCAGGCAAGTGGATGGCATTTAAAATTGTTTCTAATCTTTGTTTCATGAGTTTAGTGATTGCTACAGAAGAGTATAGAAGATCACATCACCTGCTTCCCTGCTTAACCAGAATGATTTAGTTTTTAATGTACTGAAGTAATTTAATCCCAAGTTCAGGTGTCTTGAAACATAGGGATGCTTAATTATAACAGGAGTCGTTTCTAAATCAATTTATAAACTGATTTGCTTCATGATTTGCTTTGCATTTACCCATATTGTTGGGTGGCTTCTTATTTTAGTGTCAACTTTTCCCCCTTCTGATTTGTTAGTGTTATACACACGCCAGGTGCCATTTCTCTGTGTATAGAATCCAGAGAACCACAGCTATCAAGGGGATACTAATAGAGTATTTTTCCTGGTGGACCTGTTCTTTGAATGTAATTTTGTCTATCTTAGTTTCTTCCAAAGCCAGGGCCAAATCTTATTTTTGTAATCATTCTTTTTTTTATAGGTCAATTAAGAAAATAAAGAGAGCACTGTGTACTAGCTTCCAAAGAATTTGCATGCCTAATGTCTCAAGAATGTGAGTAGTTAATTATAAATACAGTTGGACATCAGAAGTATAGAAATGATGGGACTATTATTAGAAAAAGCGAAGAAATATTGGTTGAGGAAAAGAATGCAGAAATTGGTAAAATGCATAATAAATTCTTTACATTGGTTAACATGGAGGATGACTGGTGGGTGGGCAGAATGCCAAGAGATTGCCCAGAAAAGGATATCAAATACCCTTTTACAGCAAGTAAGGAGGATTGATTAAAAAGTCAGAATGTCTGAACATTGCCAAAACTCTAGGGAATGGCATTGCTTCAGGCTTTTCACTTAAGTGATTAACAATATAAGCACAATTTGAGAGTGAAATCTGCAGTTTCATAAAGAAGAAAAATACAGATCAAAAGAATAAATGTTTATTTTTGCTGAGATTTCAGAAGACATTGCTACTATTTAAATTCAAATTTAGTATAGAAACAGTTATATTTTTGAGTTTTTTTATAAACACAACATTTTCCCAGTTCTTATAGCCTTTTTATGGGTAATAGTAGTTGTCTTATTACCTCTCAGACATGTAAAAATAAAGGAAAGAAGCATTAATAAGATTTGTTAATAATTTTAGGATGTTGCTCTGATGAATTTATTTCTCTACTGGAAAGGGTAGATGTCAGTTCCAAGTTCGTGAATGTGGGCATGCATATGTGTGAAAGAATGTCTTTTAAAAAGACACATCTCATATCTTGCATAGTTTATAAAACATTATGCTTAATTGTTTCAATAAACCCAGTTGTTTTTCCAACCATGTCTTTAAAATGAGTACGAATATGGTGTGAAGTTAATAGGACTATTAGGGACAAAGAAGATGCTAACCTTGGAAGATAAAAGTAAAAACATACATACCTATCTCTCGATCTATCTATCTATTCATCCATCCATCTACCCCTCTATTTATCTCCCTCTTTTGTTGCCTTAAATCTTTCTCTGGATATTTTTACCAGATTGACCAACATCTGCATTTTATTTCTATTTGTCCTGCCATTTTCATATTAGCAGATTTTCCAGTTCCTGTTCTTCTTTATTTTCTGCTTTTCACCTGATTCCCTCATAGTGAGAGAGGATACCCGAGAAGGGTGAGGTCTGGGAGAAGAGGTTTTGTCAAGAAGAGCACAAGGATACACCTGCAGGGTCCTCTCCATGGTGACTCAGCCCTTAGGAATTTGTAACTTCCTGGAACTTGTAAATTTCCAAGTTCTGTGAAATCCTGTAGTTCTGTGGGGGCTGGACTAGCATCTCCAGCTTGATTCAAACTGGCCAATGAGAAGGGTACCTGTGGGGTGGAACTTCTTGACTGTTAATAAAAAGCTCAAGCTAGATGGGGAGCGTGGCCATTTGGAATTCTTCTATGCCGTAAGCTCCCAGCTGGTGAATAAAGCCCTTCCTCTTATAAACGTGGTGTTTGGGTGCTCTCTCTCTCCGTTGGGCCTTGTTTTCCTGCAACAATTGGACCTTTGCTAACTCTTTATCTGTGCAACTTTAGGCAGATTTTACATTGTTCTGTTTGAACCTCCATTAATCCATTCTGTTGCATAGCCTAACTTTGATTCTTGTAATTATTCACACTCCAGATCCCTGTAGTAGATTTCTCAATTTCTATCATTTCCCTTCCACTTAAGGTATAACTTCACTGACTCTCTGGCAAAAATTTCTCTGATAGAAAATTGAGTTTAAAAGACATCTTAAATGGATCACATGAATGTACACATGTGATAAAATTTCATGGAATGAAATACACATACACACATGAAATAGTGCATGTAAAATTCAGGTAGAGTGATTGCACCAGTGTAAAACTCCTGAGTGGAGTTACTATATTGCAGGAGAGAGTGGGGAAATGTTCTGTGGAATTGCCAGGTTGCTAGGCAAGTCCCGCCTTAGTGTTGCCCTGAGCAATTGCCACACCTGGGGGAAGAAGGAATGCCCTGCCAATCTGCTCATCAGAATTCAGTACACCAACTGCAAAAGAATGTAAGGAATTCCCCAGCCCTAAGGCCAAGCAGCTGAGGTGAAATAGGGTCTGGAAGGTGACCTAGAGTAACCTAAGGCTAATTACCATCTTATTGGCTTAAATCTGCATTGCAGTTTGCCCTTTGCCACACTAGAGGGTTTTCAGAGAGGCTCACGCTGCAGTAAGACTCAGGTTTCTCAGGTTATATAACTCTCAACTGTCCATCAAAGCACTTCCATGGTGATAAGGAGGGCTCAGCCTAGACCACACAAACTAGATAGAACCCCAGACCACATCAGGGCCTCTGTTATGCTGGGGGCCTGTTTGCTTTCTGTGGTGAATGTGTCTTACTTTGCTCAGTGAACTTGGCTTCTTGCTTGCTGGCCTTCTATCGGTGTGTCTGGCCTTCTACAGTCAAGAGCACAGGAGAAAGCAGAACAGACTGTTGACTCCACAAAATTTCTGCTTATTATTTTTACAACTGCACCTCAGTTTACTTATTTGAAAATAGAAAGTTTTTTTAAGAGGATGTAAGTAGAAAATTAATTGAGTGTTTGGGGTGTCACTTTCTGTCTTCTACCAAGTTGGTAATCTTAAACAAGATCACAAATCTTCATCTAGCACCTGTAGCACCATCCCCCACCCCATCCAGTCCTGTAGGACAGCACAGTGATGTGCATTAGGATCCTTTAGCTAAAATCATCTCTAAATCCTCAGTTATCTTTTAGTCATTCCCTTTCAATCATAAGTCTTTACTGAGCCTCTACGGGGGAATCAGGCACACTTATAGGCACTGGAGTTAAAAGAAACTTACCTGCTTTTGATCTTAATAATGTTTATTTTCTTGGCTAAAAAGCATTTGGGGTGTGCCAAAGTCTGCTGAGTTTATTATTTTAGTTTGCTAATATTTTCAGGCTGATTTCTTGATATATAATTTTATGCATCTATAAATGGACTCTAATCCCTTCAACAGAATCATTGTTTTCAGGTAAAGATTTCTCAAGATTAAAAATAAATATCAAAATCCACACAAAGATTCAGGAAAGTGAAGCATTGTGATAAGATCTCTTGTGATGGAGCCTGAAGTGATGTAAAAGTCAAGTTTTACGTTTGGAAAAGCCTGTGATGAACAAAGATACTCACCTCTTCAAATGGACTGCTTGGGGAAATCACAATTCACAAGAGATGGAATTTCACTAAATTCCAAAGAGGTTACAGACTATTTCTAGCATTAAAATTCACTCATTATTCTATTCCTGGATATATCCAACTGTATTTTAAACTTAAATTGAATCAAGGAACATGGACATATCTCTATTTCTATTTGGGGAGTATGCCTTGGGAACAAAATCTCAGAAGAATTAATTTCTCTCTAATGGAACAGATTTATTTACATTTCCTTGTTCATAGGCATATATCCTGAAGGAGAAATGTGAAATTTCCAAGGTTATACAGTAAGGCTCCAGTTGTGACAATGACCATCTCTGCTTTCTGGTATTTGGGTTTTCCCAACTCAACAGAGGAAATGAGTTAGAATTTGTTTTGCAGTTGCTTTTTTTCTCAGCTTCGGTTTTTCATAGCATTTTTCCTGTGACCAGGAAGACTGATCCATATAAGCACAATGATGACATTACTAACTCTGTGATCACTGGCCTAGGAAACTGTTAGGATTTTATATACACTAGAACGGGCAAGAAATGACTTTTGGAGGTCTCATGTGGCTCATTCACTATAACTTTCCTCTCTGCTTACTATTAAGGACTGAAGGTGTAAGATTTGAGGTGACGTCTCAAACTTTCATGTTTTTTAACTTCCATTTATGTGCTACAGAAAGACTCTGCAGCTTCACTGTCCATGCTCGGCGTGGCTCACGATCAGAACCCGCTGGCAGCTTCAACTTGCTGGATCACTTTGCTTTTTCCTTCCTTATCCTCTCATCTTTTCACTCCATTTTATTACACTTGAAGACCTCTTTAGGGCCTTATTTCCTTGGTTTTAAATGTTGGATTACCTGGTCAAGATTTATTGTTGTTATTATTACTATTATTATTATCAACAATTACATTGATTACCATTTCTTTTTGTCTTTCAACAAACCTCTGTCTATAGACCAACAACACTACATCAATCCTGAATGGGAGGGAGAACATAAATAATTGGACCAATAGTGCCGGAAATTCACAGTTTTTAGTCTCGGTTTCCTCAAAGCCAAACTTGTTTTTTCCTCTCACGCACTACTTCAAAACTTTGGAATTCTCTTTCAGTTTTCCTAATGTGATTTGACAATTATTGTGACTATCACTCAGGAGCAAGCCTTACTGATAAACGGATATAGCAGGGTCCCCACATTTTTCAAAAATGCATGTTGGGGGATGATTAGGAAAGCAAAAATGGTGGGCAATAGCTTAGTTTGATTTTAAAAAAAGCCACTCTGCAACTTGTGGTTATCCTTTTCTGTCACCAAACTCCTGACTGCATTTACACTGGGCTTTGAAGAACCAGCTGCTGAAAGTGATAAATTAGCAGCTGAAAATGATGAATGAGAAACTCACTGGAACTCAAAGTGAAATATAGGTGCTTTTCAGCAGTGTTAGTTTGGTAACCAGAGGTGGCAGAGAGGTGATTGCTGGCAAATGTATGAATACATGTGTTATGGTAACAATTACACTTGCTTATTTGAATTCTTTTTGAAGAGCTCATATTTTTATGGCATTCTGCTTTTTCTTTATTTTGAGGAGCACTACTAACAATCAACTGTAACCAAAATTTATCATCAGTTCTATGCCACGTCTAGTACTAGACTGAGAAGCCCCAGCTATCGAATACCTCGTTGTGATCTGTAAGCACCACTTTCAGCAAGTTATGATCTACTTTCTATACTACTACACCATCTCTAGATGTAACAGACATTCTGGTTTTGTAATGTTGCTGGTGTGAAAGTTCCTGCTTATTCTAATGGAATATTTTCCAGCTTGTTTCTTTCCAAGCGCTGCTTATACACCTGTCATACATAAATCTTTCCACTTTGATTTTGATTAATTCAAATTGCCAATGTTTCCTGGTTACTAGTCCATGTAATGGTCTGTTCATTTGTACATAAACATTTATACAAGATGGAAAAGTTGAAGTAATTTAAATGTAGTCCTTTTTTTTTTTTTTTTTTGTCCCAATGTGAACTGTGTGTCACTACATGATTTCAACACGGGGTTATTCATTGGTTTACCTTCTGCCTTTTTTATGGCTTCCAGGCATGTTTAATATCTGTGATTAACTGAATTTTTCAGGGTAACATCTGCATTTAATTATAGTTATTGCCCGTTTCCTAGACTGGTCAGTGTAACATTTCCATCACTCCCTCCTTCTTTCTCCACCCATGTAGTAAATGATTCAAAATCAGTTATACTTTTTCTCTTTCACAGCCTTAAAGTTGCACTTAAATAGTATTTAAGAAAGTTATATTTCTTTTGAAGTGGTCACAGGAAGTATATGCTTAGTGTATGTAAACAGAGAAAGAGTTGCTGCACTGAGTTGGAAGCCTTGGTTGATTTACAGAGCTCTTGTATTTACTTATAAACATTTTGCCTTAGAGAGAAATGAAAGACTCTATTGGACTCCACAAGCCTCTTAGCTCCGTAGAGTAGCACTGAGACTCAAAGACCAAGGCTCCTTTCAATTTCACATTGCCCTGTTTTTTGGGTCTGGCTCAAGAACTTTCTGAAAGGTCCCTGTTTTAGCTTAAAACTCCTGGTCTCACTTTCCAAACTCTTTAATTTTTTAAAATCATTTGATCATGGAGAGTAAAACCTTCAGGATTAGCCATACTCCAGTTTTGCTTTTTTTCTCCCACTGAACAGGACCATTCAAACTGATTCTTCCATTTTTCTACGGGTGTCTACAAACATGTCATCAATGATTCATTTTAAGGAAGCAAAATAATATTAAAACAGAATAGCTAAATATGTGGTAATCTCTGGCTACTATTATATGTTTGGCAAATCTTGACCTAACTTAGGTTAAATTTAGCATTCCTTCTCAAGTACTCAAAAATTGAGTACTTTTTGGCGGGTGGGTGGGAAGGGGTAGGAATAAGCAGATATACTGGGATTTTTATTGATTGAGAACTAGGGTGTGAGAAATAGTCTCTATTTTTTTTTTCAAGTAGACTATGATTAAAAATTGTGAAGGGAATTTGTGAGATTAATGTTCTGGACCCATCCCCTCTCTTCTTCCCACCAGCTTAATTTCCATTGAGATTTATTTCCATATGTACACATAAGTGTGGGTAAAGGGCACACTTATAACTTTGACTCAATTTGTACAAAAATAAAGCATGTAAAAACAATGTGTACCCTCTAATATTCTAAAAAAAATTAAGAAAATAACATTAATCTAATCAAATGCATCTAATGACTAAATTATTTTGACACATTTAACAATCATAACAAGCACTATCATTCTGGGACATTTGTAGGCACAATGTATGTAGCATAATAGCAATTAATGTCCCTTATATGTAGTCAAACAAACCCCTCCTTGTTTTTCCCAACTCACTTAAAGTAACAGAAATCATTGTGTGCCTACTATAGGCAAGACCTTACTTATCTTGAAGTCAGGAATTGTGTCTTGTTATTTCTTTTACCAGCATCAAATGCGTTGACTGATGATTAGTAGATACTCAAAAATTCATTAAAAAACACCTGGGGCCTCTATAAAGGATCTCTAAACTGGCCAAGTGCAGTTGTTGGCTCATATCTGTAATCTTAACACACTGAGAGGCCAAGGTGGGTAAATCACCTGAGCTCAGGAGTTCCAAATCAGCCTGAGCAAGAGTGAGACCCTGTCTATAAAATTAGCCAGGTATTGGTAGGGGGAGCCTATATTTCCAGCTACTTGGGAGGCTGAGGCAAGAGGATCATTTGAGACCAGAAGACTGAGTTTGTGAGCTATGATGTCACAGCACTCTATCCAGGGTGACAGAGTGAGACTCTTTCTCAAAAAAAAAAAAAAACCAAAAATATCTTTAAATTAATTTCATTTTCTCAGTTCCTAATTTGTGAAATCCTGTTTAATGATACATTTTCTCATATCAGTTTAATGTTCATTACCTTCATTCCCACATGGGAATGCAACAGAACAAACAAGAACCTGGACTAAATTCTTCATGTCACTACTTTTTGTTTTTCAATCTCAGTCTCCATCTTCTATGACCTACGTGTGTTTTTGACCAGTTCAATTAACCGCTTTCTGCCTTTCAAGGGTAAAGTGGCTATGAATGCTATGTGGAGAGAATATCAACATTTTCCACAGGTGAGGGCCTCAGAGATCTGGGAGTGCAAATGGGGGTGAATTTTACATTGAGGTTATCAGCAGTCTTTCTTGAAAATTTTTTTCTTATTTCAGAGTGTAATAGGAGTACACACATAGTTTGCATTTCTACATTTTCAGTCAAGGTAATAAGTGTGCCCTTCACCCAAAATATGTGCATTGTACCAGTTAGGCATGAATATGCCCTGCCCCTCTTCCACGCTCCCACCTTACTTGATTTCTGTTGAGTTTTATTTCTACACATGCACATAAGTGTTAATCGACTAGTTCCAATTTAGTATTTAGTACGTATGGTGTTTGTTTTTCCATTCTTGGGATACTTCACTTAGAAGAACGGTCTCTAGTTCCATAGTTCTATCCAGGTTGTTACAAAGATACTAGATGACCTTTTTTTTTTTTTTTTCATTTTTTTATGGTTAAGAGATACTTCCTACTGTACATATATCTCATTTTATTAATCCATTCATGTATTGGTGAACACTTTAATTGTTTTCACATCTTTGCAATTGTGAATTGAACTACAGGAAAGATGAGTAATTATGCACTGGAGAATTTAACCTGGTTTGGTGGAGAAAGGGACCCCATTGGTTACAAGGACATGAGATGCTAGAGCACAGTGTCAACGTCCTTTCAGTTTGTGTGTCGCAGAGGGGAAAAATGTGACAGAAGCAAAGCTGCCAAGGATGCTTCCTTCTGGCTGTGACCATTTGGTCACCTGAAACTAACTAAACCGGGTTAATGAGTTGACCTTAGGGTAAGATTTCTGTGTCCATGCATGGCTGTTCTTTATTCATGCAGTCCCTCCCAAAGAATATACAGACAGCCGCAGATTTTCTGTAGACATTGGATTCAGACTGAAACTACCAACCAAGACATGGGTTTTAGAAATAAAACCAACTTTTGCCCTGGTGGTGCAGTTTCAAGGGCAATGGGAAACACCTCCTGCTCCTACCTTGATTTCCTTTTTGCCCTTCCCCAATAAAAACTCCCCTGCTCAATCTTCTCATTTGTATGTGATGTTATTTCTGACAACACAACTGTCCTTCCAATACAAATCAATGCTTGCACATCTTTCCCAGTGTTCTTCTCTCCTCCCTCTTCAGGTGTCATCCCCTTTCTGAGATTCACTATTGTCACCTTGAAACTACCCCCCCCCCCAACCTGGCTATCTGGTGACCATAGTGATATTCAGCAAAGACATACGTAGCCCTTTTTCTAGGATGAGTTTGCAAACTTAGTTTTCTGACCTCATCTATATTATCACTTAGTCATGTAAGAAACAATTCCAGGAGGTATGTACCAGGAACTGGGTTTAAAGAGATTAAATAACTTATGAAAGGACACATTGCTAGTAAGTGGAAGAGTGAGGAATTATTCCTGATCTAATCCTAAATCCGTAACTGCCATGACAGACCACCTGCGTGTCAACTTCTCTTGCAGTCTTTAGATTCCTCAGTCTAACATTGTGTAAAAGAACTTTCTGTCAGATAAATTTTTTTCTATACCTGCACTAAAGAATAAAGAATCTGCTTGCCTTATAAGCACTTAAACCATGGCTAGGAACTACTTTTAATCTAGACAGACACATAGCTAGTGGCTGCCACATTGGACAGAACAGCATGGACACTTCATGTCACTAAATTTGTCAGTAAGATCTTCACAAGGACACTTTGACTTCCTTGGTCTTAATGACCATGGATCTCATGGTTGTATTCCCACTTTCTCCTCCTTTGGGGGGTTCTTGTTGTCTTCCAGTGACATGTTAATTGTCCTCAAGTTTCTTTTTCAATCTCCTTTTTCTACATTTTATTCCTTGACATGAACGTTTTTTCTGGTGTTATTAAATATCTTATTTCTGTGAATGACCAATAACTTTTCTTCTGACAAAAATAGAAGTAATGTCTCTTTCTGAGTTCTTCTTTGTATTTTCCCAGTTTCTATTAATGGCACTGCAATTCTTTAAATTCCTTGGATTTTAAAACTTCTGATTCTTCTTGGGTGTGTGTACCTTTTGTGTGGCTGTTTGAAATCATTTTTCTGGTTTTATTGATGGTCTTCCAAATCTCCCGTGTTTGTTCCTACCTCTTTGTGTTCCCAGCTACAACCCAATTTCTGACATTCAAATATCAAGTCCTTTAGAATGGTATTTCCAAAATAATATAATCCTTTAAATGGATTCTCTATACTCAGCTTCCATTGATTAAATTTTTCCTAATTACTGCTTTCAAATTAATTGCTTTGAAGCCTAGCTCTGAGAATTCCTCTTCATGCTTCTGATGCTTTGAGGGCCTTTGATTCATTCTAGTTAAAGGCCATAGACTGTAGTCTGAATCTGGTTTTCATGAGTCTCTTGTTTCCCATCTCGAATTCCTCTTTCCTCATGAAATCTTTCCAATCCTTTGGTTGGAAAAAAAAAATCTCACTTTGTCTAATCACTTACAGCAATATTAGTTTCTATCTTGCTGTATATTCTTTTTTAAATACATGTCCTGTGACTTTTTAGCTTTTTAAGGGTATAAAGCTGTTTTATTTGTATTTATGTACCATTCAATATGTAAAATTGTGCTTTATGAATTATGGGAGTTGTGTAATTTAATTTTATTCCTAACTTTTTTAAAATAATTTTTTCTCTTTGTACTTTTTGGCCAGGGCTGGGTTTGAACCAGCTCCGGGTTGGGGCCAATGCCCTTCTCCTTTGAGTCATAGGTACCGCCCCCAATTCTTAACTATTTTTAATTATTATTGTCGTTATTTTGGGGTGTTTCTTATATACCACATATCACCAAGTCATTAGAAATTTGGAGGTCGGAAGACATGTTTCTCTGCTAAAAGCATTTTAAAGCCTAGTGGAGAAGACATTCTGAAAATAATTTAAAGCAAATGCATGCCTATAGTGTTAGAATTATGTTCTAGGTACAGTCTGGCTTAAAGGAGAGAGAAATAAAATCTGAATGGGTGACTTAGGAAAATTTTAGAAGTAAGCAATCTAGGAGGTCAAGATCTTAAAGTACATAAAGGATATGTTTACCAAGGAGTGTAATGTTGGTAAAGCACAAAAAGAGCATAAGAAATTTGAGCAGAGGGGGATGGGTATGAAATGGTGTGACACTTATTAGAAAACCACATTATTCCAAAGTGTTTAGAATACATAAAGATGGTAGGGAAGTGGAAAGGGAAAAGGTTAGACATGAGGCCTTACCTTTAAGCATACTTGGAGGACTTTGTGTACCATCTTAAGACGTTTTGTCTTTGTCCTAAAAGGGAGACATTAAAAGTTTTAAGTAGAAGTGACTTTTCTAGATTTGCTTTTCAGAAAGTTCTCTCTGAGAGGAGAATGGAAAGATTCCATATAGCAATATGGGAGGCCCCAAGGTAAGTTTTTTTAATTATAAATTGTTGCAGTACACTAGGCAAGGGACATAAATACTTAAATTAAGGCACTAGCAGAGACAATGAAGAGAAAGAACCCAGCGAATGATTGGTGGGTGGATGGTACTATTTTGGCAGGAAAAAGAATAAACTCATTTGCTCCTTAAAGTTTAGAACTGGCTGAATTTGTGGAGCCTTTATGCTTTCTAGGCTAAGGTATCCACAATATGGGTGAAATAAGATTGTAGGATAGTAGTCTAAGATGAAGATAAGATTTGAGGTTCCTCAGCTTGTAGGTTAAAAATATAAACATTGCTTTGAAAAAGGATGTAAGGAGAAACAGGACTAATGTCTTCAGTTGTGTGTGTGTGTATGTGCATGTATGTATGTGTTGAATAAAAGGAGATTTATGCTCGAAGGAAACTAATTTCATCTCTGCTGTTCTAGGATATATAGAAAAGGAAGGAAGACAGTTATCCATATCTGCTATTCTTTTCTGATTACTAGTTGAATAAAAGATAATTTGTACTGGTGTATATTTTAGGAATGATATATTGAAAACACAGGGTTAGATAGCTCTGAGATGTTTTCAGTGGAAATAGGAAAAAATTTTTTGTACCTTACTTTTATCTGTGATTCTGTAAAATAGGACATAGCCCAAAGTTTTCTTGGTTATTTGTTTTTTTTTTGTTTTTTAAGTCAAGTCTTTCCGGAGACAGAAAAAAAAAATTAAATGAGAATAATCTTTCTCCACATTTATCTAAGTCACTACTTTATTCCTCACACACAAATAGGTGTTGAAAGTTTTTTACTCATCTTCATGAATAATATTCAAAAATCCTAAGTTTGTGAAAATATTTTGCATCATTTCCCATCAGATTGTCTACGTTTTATACTTAAGCCCCTAAGTATTTCGTTTTACAGGTATACTTCTCTTTTGGTGCCTTCTATTTTGGTAGCATTTATTAAATCTAAATTGCTTCACTGTATCGTTATTTCATCCTGTAATTACAGCATACAGCATCAACATTGTGTGAAGTGTTTGACCTGTCTTGGTAACACACGTCTCTTTCATGGGGTTTATGTACTTACTCTTCCGTGTTCTTTTGTGTTTTCCTTTTCATCTTTTGAGCTAAATATGGTGGACATTCAATAATTTGTTGAGATACAATATACCCAGTGATAGATCGATGAAAGTTTGGATTTGAATTCTGGAGAAAAGAAAGCAGAATACTTCTTGAGCAGGGGCCTTGGTGCTGGAATTCTTCCCCTTGACTCTTTGCCAGAGGCTGGGTGGCTGACCTCACAGTCACAGAGGAAGACCCATCTGTTTTCTCAGGCTTCTGTTCCTAGGGAGAGATGTGAAGGAAGCTCTGTAAAATCTCCAGGGACTAACCGAGATTCTGAAGACGTGTTTATGGTTGAGCGCTCTGGATAATCATCCATGACTATTAAAAAGAGAAATTTCATTCTATTTAAATATTTTCAGAGAACATTTTATTACTGTAGTAGTTTGTACAAAAAACTAATGCAATATTATTGTCCTTGTTTATGTTCATTCTATAATTAAACTACAAATTTTATAGAGACACATTTAAAATAAGGACTGGGAATTATTTAGAAGCACATATTTACATGTATACATATGTATCATTTTTATCTCTAACAACTTGAAAGAGATTTTAATATTAATCACCCTCATTAGATTAATAAGTACCCAGTATGTCCGGCATTTTCTAAATTTCTGCCTGATATTCCTTCATTAACTATTAATAAGAATAATACATGTATGCATTGTATTCTTAAATTTTTTAAATGACTAAGTTTATTTTCATATTGTCCTGTACCACATCATAATTACATTTCTGTGATTTGCTCTTATCAGTTTTGGAATCCATTACCTCACCAGATAGAACTCAAATTAAGTTACTCTGCTATCTCGTGGTTGCAACATGAAATAGCACATGTTGTATTTAGGAATTAGAATTCAAGCTTAGCTTTTGAGATGGGGAAAAAAATTCAGATCACTGAGAGAGGACTAAAGGACCCTGAGAGAACACTTGATCTTAATCAAAATTTCAATATTTATCAAATCACTTTCCCCAGCAGCCAGGTAGACTCTGTAAAGCAGTCAGACATGCTGAGAAGCCTTAGAGACAGATCCAGGGTTGGAGAGCAGCTTGGAAGTCAGGATTTAAATCGCCACTTAGTGGCCCTAAAGAATTAAAGCTCCTACTAATTTTCTCCCAGAAACTCAGACGCTGGAGCATTAAATGATTTTCGAATATAGAAACAAATTCACTGAAGATTTACTAAATGTTCTTTTCTTTCTTTTCTGTCAAGCCAGGGTGGGAGTCAATCTCTCCCGGTGTAGCCGTACAAGGATGGAAGAACTCCAGCTTTGTGAATATTTTCCAGAATAGTTTTTTTGTTGTGGTTCTTGTTTAAATTTTGGAGTTTCATCAGAGATTCCTGTTAGAAGGAGAGCAGGAGGGATGGAAGGAGTCCAGTTTTCAGTGTTTCCTGACATCTGTGGTTCCACTGTCCCTGTACCCCCATTCCCAAGCACCATGAGACCAGGGCCGGGGTAACTTCCATGTTCAGTCTGAGATGTTGAAAAGGACTCGTCTCCACGTCTGCTCCCTTTCCCCAGTGATTAGTGGTCATGTCAAATTTCCTGGGGCCACTTCATGTTATTACTACAGATCCTTAAAGCTGCGTACTTCCCATTTTGTGGGGGAAGGATTGACTTCCTTTATATTCTTCATTTTCACCTTTAACTTTCCATCTAAAAACATCTATAAGTAGTCTCATCACTCTTCGGCAAATCTGAACACTATCCCAGTAGTGAAGAAATAGGTTTTAATTATAGCGTTAACTGCAGAGCCTGGAACCAAGATTTTCTGAGTTGGATTGAACCTCTTCGGTTTCTTAGATAAATTGTGTTTGATCTATGTTGTTTATGCCTCAGCTTTAATTATTAAACCTTTATTCACTAAATCCCACTGTAGTGTAATCAGTGAATAGAAGCACATCTGCACAGTTCTACCACCACCTTTTAAAAACATCTTTTCCTTTATAAAGCCCTCTATTTCCTCTGGCAGATGCTGAAAGTATTAATGGCGGCTAAGAGGCTTCTGTCTCTTAACGAGTAGCAGGTGTGGTCAGAATGCCTTGTTATTTATCACTTCCTCACCCAGGATATTGTTCTATGCTTGTGAGAGAGTCATGTGCTTCTCTCTCAATGGCCTCTTTATTTCCTATGGAATATCTCTGTGTCTGAAATGAATGTTACACATCACTGTAAACCTTGACATTGGCTACCTCAGAAAACTACCTTCACCTAAGGGGGGTAGTCGGGGAGTCAGCTGGAGTGACTTTACTAATGTTTCCCAGATTGGGGGATTATTTGAGGTCGCCAGGGAAGGGTGAAAAGAAGAGGGTCTGGAGGGAGGGGTTGACTATAATTTTTGATACAGCTTTCATATCTAATCTCCATTCTGTGATGGAAGCTCTTCCCATCACAGACTCCTCCAGATGGGTTGGCACTGATCCATTTGGACTGCTTTTTTTGATGTTCTGCTGTGAGATGAATGAGAAAAACACCTTTTTGGATGCATGATAGTTTTTCATCTTAAGGCTGAATCCAAATGACCATGGTCTTTTGTGAATTCTTTGATAAAAAATAGAGAGATTTTAGGTTTTGCTACTCGCCTTCCTGGAATTTTTCTCCCACTATGCTCAGAGCTTCCTGGACTCATGTTTGATTAAATTTTGTTTGTTTGTTTGTTTTTATTTCTGCAGATTTTCTCAGGCTTTTGTTCTTTTGTCAGGATTTATAGGAATCTTTGCAACTGTCACAGACATCAATTCCCTGAGTACATTGTGAACCTAGCATTTATGTGTTTGAATAAAGGCGATCTTGCTGTATAAAGGAAGCGTAAGTCTTCCATAATCTTCTTTAGTCTCAGGTGGCTTATTTGTCGTTAATGGTGTCTGGATTCATTTGTTTTCTTTTTTCTAGGCCACTTGTTCATGGGTAGCCAAGTCAACCTACAGAGAAAAGTACTAGGTATTGTGTTTTCTTTTCAGAAACCATCTACAAGTTGCCAAATATTTTAGAAGTGAGTTGAACTAAAAATTAATATGTTAGTTAATATATTTCCAAAAGTGTTATCAAAACTTTGTAAGGAATTAATACAATGCTCATATATCCATAGTATAATTCTAATTTAAATGTTTGTGTGAATCTATTCATGTATTTAAAAAAAACTAAACCCATTTAAACTTTATACAGTCTCATTTGTCTCATTTGCATGCTGTGTTTACCCTTGAGGATAAAATTTAAAGCTTACTCACTGTGCATTTCTGGGACTGGTCCACTAAACCTCCTCTGCTGGAGGGGAGCCAGGTTTTTATAGCTGACATGGTGTTATGTGAAGGAAGTGGGAATTCAGCTACAGTTTTGATTTCATGAACACCTCAAGAGAGCTTTCAAATATGGCATAGGTAATTGGACTGGTGTCTCCTGTATTTTGTTCTGATCATCATAGTTCAACTTTCTAATTATTGCATACATATGCAACTTGTGTTTAAGAAGGAAGATGTCTGTAGGAATCATTTGATGTGTAGGTGGTCATAAGCCCACTTAAGACTTCCTTTCCTAAAAGCAGGAAGAAGCCATTTGCCAAATGTAAACAAAAGTGAGCACCAAAGCTGGAGTTGCTTTCATTAACTAGGAA
Organism: Arctocebus calabarensis; assembly: GCA_963573935.1. Taxonomy (NCBI): domain Eukaryota; kingdom Metazoa; phylum Chordata; class Mammalia; order Primates; family Lorisidae; genus Arctocebus; species Arctocebus calabarensis. Next base: position 27,379 of record CAUYON010105373.1, read on the forward strand.
TCCACAACTTTATATGTTGCAAATTTAACATCACATAGTGAGAAGAATTTGACAAACTTTTTTTTATGTTATATGAAGAAATAGTTAATAACCAAATCTGGCATTCTATATCTATTCTGCATCTTCTGGTAATCTTCCAGCAAGAATGTACAAAACATTTTAAACTTTGAACTATCCAGCAATTTTTTCCCTAATCTGGACACACTATCTCCTATTGGAAGCTTCAGAAATTTAACACATTGCACACTAATGTGTATAGGTGTAATTCTTTGCTTTTAAAACACATTACAGGATTTATCTGTAGCCAAAAGGGATAGTAATATAGAGACCCAGTCTGTTAGAAATAAGATAGAAATACTTCAGTCCAAAGAAGAAGAGAAAGAACTTTTATGCTTTTTTCTAGAGTGTTGCTTTTTTTTTTTTTTTTTGCTTTTTCTTAACCAGAATCAGAGGAAGGGAGGTGAGATGTCAAGATTCAATGGAGTTTTATGAGAAGAGAGAAAGTTGTTCAATGACTCTTCACTTTTCAAATGGAATAGTAATTTTGTAAAGGTAATTTGATACAAAGGCTCTAATAGCTCAAAGCATTTTATACTCTAAATGAATGAGAACAATTTTTCTTCTTAGTAAGTATTGGCTTCATTAGTGGTTGTTGTTCTCAAGTTGGAGCCCAAAGAGAAAAATTACGGGACCCAAGTAGGATTGCTAGATCATTGTCTTAAAATTCACTCAGTTTAGCCAGGCACAGTGGCTCATGCCTTTAGTCCTAGCTCTCTGGGAGGCTGAGGCAGGTGGATAGCTTGAGCTCACGAGTTTGAGACCAGCCTGAGCAAAAGTGAGACCCCCTCGCTCCTAAAACATAGAAAAATAGAGGAAAGAGGCTCACTTGAGTCCAAGAGTTGGAGGTTGCTATGAGCTACGACACCATGGTATGCTACCCAGGGCCACAGCTTGAGACTCTGTCTCAAAAAACAAAAACAAAAACAAAATTCACTCTGTTAATGTTAGGTTTCCCCTAGAGCTTAAGACATTAAGGATAGTAGAAGCATTTTGGTCCTAGACGCTAGGGTGAACCTGGGTGTATCTGAGCCTTGCAGAGAGGAAGCATCCTGCAATGCCTTTTGCTGTACCTTGTATAAACATCTTTCCCCGTTAGCACACCTTCTATTACTTCAAATGCCCTCTCTCTATACTAATGGAACACAGGCAAGTTAGCCAGAATGCAGCCAAGTAGGCTAGGCCCTATGGCATATTAACCCTAGACAACAAAGGTTTACCAGTGAATGAAATTGTAAATATTTAAGAAATGTTTCTTAATAAAAAGGAGGCAAAAGTCTTTATGGTAAGAATCTAGAAACCCAGGTTGTCAGTAACTTCTCTCTGGCTTCTTTGACTTGCTTCTCTTCTCTAAAAAGATTGCTCAGTAATGAGATGACCCTGATAACTAGATTAGTGAAAATCTCAGTGACAGATACTGGAATGTAGGTTAGACAAATGCAAAACATAACCTGTTCCTGTCAATTAGACAAAATGTAAGCTATTTCCCAAAGCCTTTGTGTTTGTTTGTTTTGGGAGGCACAAATCATAGCCATTTATTCCTGGAGAAGCCACCAATGGCAGATATTTTGAGTAGAAGCAAAATATCAGTCCTAGTAAAAATTAGACGCTAGGCCAAGTGTATTTTTATACATCTCATACCTTCCCCTTTTCCTGTCTCTCCTGTGAGGTGGCCTGGCAGCTATCTTCTCCTGCAAGGCTTCTCAGCAAAGGGCCAAATAATCCTCTCTTACTTGTTAGCTGCAGAGGGGGGGTTTACCTCGAAGAAGGATTATTTGCATTTTAATAAGAAACTTCTGAAGGTCAAAACATCCTAGCTTTAAAATTAAGTGAATTAATCTAGAATTCTGGGAAAGCAGTGGTTTCAGAGAGAAAAGATGACATTTCTGAGGACTTCTTAGTGTTCTTCAAATCAGATGCTATGGGTAGCCCGGGTTCCACCGAGGCTGTTCCTGTCCTCCGTGTATTGTGACGCCTCTCCTTGCCTCTGGTGTGCCCAGGTACTGTCAGCACCACAGGGGCTGTGCCGTCGAGCGCAGGTTTCTACTGGGAACAACTATGTTCTTCTGAAAGATGTGTTAGGAGAGCTATTGCACCTGTTGTACCTTTTGTTCTTCCTCCAGAGAGTACAGAGAATTGAGGTAAGTTTTAGATCGGGCACAGCGGCTCACACCGATAGTCCTAGCACTCCAGGGGCTGAGGTGGGAGGATTCTTTGAGTTGAGGAGTTTAAGATCAGCCTGAGCAAGAGTGAGACTCCATCTCTAAAAAACAGCAGGGCATTGCGACAGGTGCCTATAGTCCCAGCTATGCAGGGGCTGAGGCAGGAGGATCCCTCGAGTCCAGGAGTCTGAGTTTGCTGTGAGCTAGGCTGAAGACATGGCACTCAAGCCTGGGCAACAGAGTGAGACTGTCTCAAAACAAACAAACAGGCGAAAAGCCCCACCAGTTTTATTAATAAATATAACCTCCATAAATCTAACCCTGATGGCTGAACACATATTATTTCCAAACTATTCAATAGATATCTTATCATACTTGAATCTAGGTGGGATTTTTGGATTTGATGCCATCTGCTTATGTATCTGCTTTATTCAACTGCAATTCTTAGTGGAAGAAGTTAATAACATAATTCAGAATAAAATCCATGGAATTTAGCAGTTGCAAGACGCACTGGTGTGCTAATTTGGCCATTGTACACATCCCAGCTTGGTATCTCGATTTTAACAGTAGCTCCAAAGCTAAGTCGTGCAGGCAGATGTTGAAGATTCGGCCTCTGGGGATCTGCCAGGCTGTGAAGACCATTATACCAAGTCTATTTTGCTACTGAGATGCTCACTCCCTCCAGTCAGCAGCAGATTTTTATAGGACGCATGTTCTTTTGCTTGTTGGCCAAGATCGGTAGAATACATATGATTTCTAAGCTAAGTTTTCAACTCATAATGCTGGTCTCTAGACATACCTGAAGATATTTAAAAATTCATGAAATGACATGTTTTTGCTGCAACATAAAAATTATATATCACATGTGAAGTATGACTAGTTGGATATCCAGTTATACATTGGGAATACGTAAGAATGAATGGCCACTTCTAAAAATCAGACTTATTTAAAAAATATGACAACAAACTATTAATTTATCTTGGTACGGTATATAGGATTGCATGCACTTGAAAATGGAATCATATTTTGCTGAACTAGAAACGGCCCTGATGTTTAAAGAGTTTTTCGAAAAAAAAAAAAAAAAGACTACATAAAATAACACATTATGGTCAAAGGACACAGGCTAACTTCATTATACACTGGGTGAGAAGACAATACTCGCCACAACATATTTTTAAAAAATCACTAACCAGTGTCTAATTTACCTCAAAAATAATTCAAAACCAGAAATCAAAAACCAAAAATGTCACAATATCAAAGGGCTGTTGCATTTAAAGATTGGCAAGTAGACTTTACCCAGGTCCTGGCAAGCTAAGGACTTAAATATTTATTAAAGCTAGTAGATAACTTTTTGGAGTGAGTAAAGACTTTCCCCATAAGAACTTTAAAAACCACAAAAATAATTAAAATAGTACTAAAAAAATTATCCTAAATATAGACTTCTGAGAAGCCGACAGAGTAATAACAGACTGTCTTTTATTACAGACATTATCCAATCAATAAATAAGTGTTCGCTGAAAGCTGCATACTACATATAGGCCACAATCTTTTAGAAAGTTTAAAAAGATAAATCAAACCTTAGAAAGAGAACTGACCAAACTATACCAAGAAATTCATTTACACTGAATCGAGTGTTGCCTATT
>CAUYON010105375.1:0-12079 GCA_963573935.1 Arctocebus calabarensis
ATTAGAAAACAAAGGTCATGTTTTAATGCAACACCAGATTTATGAGAACGCACACCAAAGAATTGTAAGAAATTGGTCTTTAAAAAGAAAAAAGCATAAGGTCAGAATCTGAACTGAAAATCTTAGGATTTTACACCAGGATTTTTAATTCAGATGTACAGCAAGTCTGGAATCTCTGGCGTGGGCTAACAGAGGCTCTCAGCACACGCTGAGTCTCAGCTGCAGCATGGCTGGGGGGCCTTTATAGGTACATGAAAGTGGGTTCAGGAGGCTCTGTGCGCCAGCACTCTGCCGCTCATCACCAAGGACTTACCAGATATCAGGTGTGCAAACGATGTCCTCATGTACATTCAACTGAAATGTTTTCCTTCATAGCAATTTCTAAGTACCTTTCATGCCAATCTTTACCGGAGTTTAAGTGTCTTAGCAGAATTTATGCCAAGGCATAAATTCCTGGAACACAGTTCTTTTCTTCACACCCACAGAATATGGAAGGCAGAGAATTTTTTCTCTCAAGGTACCCAGGTTAGCTAGGGACATCTAAAACCAAGATACTGAAGTGACTCTTTTCTTTCTGGGACCAAGAACAGAGCTCTGATTTTGTTTGAAATGTGTATATGTTTGTGCATGTGTAAGTGTGTCAGCGAGAGGATAGGGGAATGTGTGAGACTGAGAATGTGTGCACATGTGTATTAGCATGTTACCGTGTGTGTGATAGTGGTGGGAGCCTAGGAGTGTGAGTACATGGGTGAATAATTGTGTGTGAACAAATGTGTAAATGTTGAGAGTGTATGTGACTTAACGTGTGTATGTAAGTGTGTAAATGAATTGTGAGTGTGGTGTGTGAGCTTGGGCATATATGTGTGTAAGCCTGCGAGAATGTGTGAGTCTGGGGCAGAACAATGGGTCACTTCTAGTCCCTCCAACCCCCCAAGAGGGAAACAGTCTCCAGGACCAGGGGCTCCCTGCATGGCCCAGTGCCAAGCCTCATCTCTGGCCGCCTCCTGGGAACTTGGGTACAGCACAAAACAGTCGAATATTTTCCTTTTCTGTCATCACTAACTATAGCCCCACCAGTTCCCAGACTGCTTTGTTAGCTCATCGCCATAATTAGCAATTTTCTCATATCATACTAACACTAGCTAATTATTCCCTTAAAGACAAAGCAAATTCATGGGATGCTGAGGGTACGCAGACACATTCTGCTGTGGAAAGAAGCTCAAACATGTCCTGGGTGTCGGTCGGGCTGTAGTGTGATGGCCTGGAGTGTGACCAGGAGTGCACACCAGGCTAAGAGAGGAGCGGGGGCCTCAGCACTGTGGTGTCTGTCACGTTCTGCTCTCCACTGCCTGGTGTTGGAAGTACCAGGTGCTTTGGGGACCCGTCTGGCTCTGTGCTGTACACTAACTGCGGTGCCCTTATTGTGACAGCTTCCCTCTGCAGGGGCACATGAGCACTTTAACAACCAGCTTGCCTTTCACCCGCTCCTGCAGCCAGACCCCCTGAGGGACACTGGCTGCAGACACAGGACAAGGAGAGGGCCCGGAGGTAGCCCTCCTGCACTGGCGCAGGTGGCCCCTGGGCTCGCTGGTGGGAATGAGAAAAGGAACTGAGAGTTCTGGGCGCACATCATGAGGTGGCATATACCACAAACCCACAAAGACTCATCTGGGGAAAAGGCGAAAAACAACCGCAAGGCTATTTTCACCTGAGCTGTTCTAGTGACTGAAGCAGACATCAGATTTTCTTGCCTGGATTACTCAAATAAGAAGCCGAGTGGTGTCTTCCTTTCACAAGTGAGAAAGTCCCTTCCTGGTGGAAAGTTCAAGGTCAAGGTTTTTTTTTTTTTTTTTTTAATATGGTAGGGTTAAAAAAAAAACAACAGGCTTTGTTTTTTAGAGCACTCTTAGGTTCCAGCAAAACTGAGAGGAAAGTACAGAGAGTTCCCATGTCCCCTTTGCTCTGGGCCGTGCACAGCCTCCCTGAAACACCGACATCCCCACCAGAGTGACCCACTGGATTCACGAGCCTATGTGGGCACATCTTCACCACCCAAAGTGCAGATTTAACTTTAGGGTTCCCTCTGGGGTTGCACCTTTGAGGGGTTTGGACAAACATGCAGTGACGGTCCCCACCACGGTGGTGTCAGACAGCAGATTCACTGCCCGGCGTGACCTCTGTGCTCCTCCTGCTGCTCCCTGGCTCCTGTCCCTGGCAACCTCTCACTGTTTTGTGGGGTCCGTAGTTTTGCCTTCTTCCAGCGCCCTCCGATTGGAATCATAGTGTGTAGCCTTTGCAGATCGGCTTCTCCCGCTTAGTAACCGCACACAGGTTTCCTCCTTGTCTTCATGGCTGAGCGCTCTTTGCTGGGGAACGCTGTGTAATACTCCCCTGGACTTCCACCCACTTGCCCACTGGGACATCTTGATTGTTTCCAAGTGTTGGCAATTATGGAAAAAGCTGCTATCCACATCCACGGGCAGGTTTCTGCGTGGAGGCAAGTTTTCTGTTCATTCGTGTGAATACTGCGGAGCAGGACTGTACAGGGATGGTAGAAGTACGCTGGGTTTTGTCAGAAACCGCAGAACTGGCTACCCAGTGTCTGCACCATTTTGCATTCCCATCGGCAACAAATGCAAGTTCTTGTTTCACATCCTCCCAAGCATTCGGTGGTGACAGTTTTCTGGATTTTGGCCCTTCTGATATCTGTGTAGTGTCTGACATGTGTGTCTGGTTGCTGCTTCAGTTTGCATTTCCCTGATGACATAAAATGTGTCCCTTTACATGTGCTTGTTTGTCTCCTGGCATCTCCTCCAGGAGGTGTTTCTGCTCAGACCTTTGCTTTCAGCCCTTTGTGAATTCCAACCGCAGTGGGAGCTGCACCTGTTGTGGAGGTGTGTCTGGGCAGGGGAGGCAGCTTTGCCCTCTCTGCTGCTCCCAGCTATGCCCTGTTTGGTTTGGACCACCTTCACCAGGAGCCCCTCTGGAACACAGTCTCAGAAGGGGTCTTTTGGGCTGTGGTCTATATTCTGTAGGCCCAGGCAGCTGGCTGCTCAAGTGACAAGGGGACGATGTGACCTGGTTTGCTGGGACAACCCCAGATGACACCTCTCGTCCTGCCGTTGATTGTTACAAACTCCCCAAAGCATCTTGATTTGGACAATAACCCTGGCCACCAGACTTGGGGACAACGTTAGGCCTCCAACCTCTGGCCTAGCTGATTCATCTCCCCCCTGCTGAAGGCGGGTCGGGGGCCAAGCTTACTTTCCCCACAGCCAGTGCAGATGAGGGAGGTGGAAACTGCTGGAAGAGCTGACCATCTTGTCTCTGAGCAGAGACCTCAAAAGCTCTCATTTCCCTCCCGCCTCTGTCAATATTCATCCCCACCTTTTCAATGGCACCAGTATCCCGAAGCTTTTTTGCATTTCTCCAACCTGAGCCATTCTTTTTCTTTGAGCCACGAGTCCACTCTGAGTTTCTTTCTCCTCCCTTAGCACATTCCCTCCAGGAAGAGGTGGCCTGGAGCAAGGCTCAGGGGTCCTTGGCTCAAATCCCACCTCTGACATACAGTGGCTCTGAGACCTTGGGACTGCGTTTCCCCATCTGTAAAATGAGGATGATAATATTGTCTGCTTCATAGAGTCCCAGAGTCTAGGAGGATTAAGTAAACATACTTGGGAAATGCACATTGTAGCTATTATTTTAAGCACTGGGTCTTATCTTCCCTTCTGGATTCCCAGCGTCTTTCCTTTCAAAGAGCAAATTCAAAGTTATTTGTTGAGTAATGACTGGGTATTTTCACACTGTCTCATCAATCTTACTGCCAGCTCTGAAAGCTGGAGGTCCTTGGCCTCAGTTCACAGAATAGAGAAGAGGAAGTTCAGAGATTATTCTGGGAAAAGGAAGAGATAGCTGAGGAACTGGCTGAACAAATCCCCCCGGTTAGTGGGGGTAGTTCACACCTTCACCCCTTTGCTGGGGTCTTTCTGTGGGGGAGACGTTAGCATGTGAAGATATGGGCGATCTCCCCTATCTGTTGGGGGTCATACTCTTTTTTTTTGGAGACAGAGTCTCACTTTGTCACCCTGGGTAAAGTGCTGTGGCGTCACAGCTCACAGCAACCTCCAACTCCTGGACTCAAGTGATCCTCTTGGCTCAGTCTCCCGAGTAGCTGGGACTTCAGGCACCTGATACAATGCCTGGCTGGTTTTTCTACTTTTAATAGAGATGGGGTCTTGCTCTTGCTCAGACTGGTCTCGAACTCCTCAGCTCAAGCAATCCAACTGCCTCAGCTTCCCAGAGTGCTAAGATTACATGCAGGAGCCACCACACCTGGCTGGACATTTCACTCTTACTAAGAAACTGTTCACACCAAGGGCGTGACAGGCAATTCACAGGAGTAGGAAGGAGAATGATAGACAGCATATGAAAAGGTCTTCCACTGCAGGAGGATGCAAACTAAAACCGCAAAGAGGCCCCTTTCAATCACATCAGATCTCCTGAAATTAAAAATATCTCATGGTATTCAGCACTGAAAAAGAATGTTGATAATTGCAGTTTTGTGTAGTACAAGAAATGTAAAGAACCTAATTGTTCATGAAAAGACAACAGATCTGTAAACTAAGGCATAGTCATACAATATTAATTACCAGTAAAGTTGGACCTGCCGGTAAGCTGCAGAAGATACGGGTAGGAAAACGTGGGAGGCTGGCCCATGTTTGAGGACTGGTGTGAACGAGAATGCACATTTGGTTAAGGTTACTTTCTTTAGTTTTACTGAGTAATAACAGACAAATAGGGGAAAAGATGTACCCAAGTTTAAGGGTCACAGTGAGTGGCAGAGACTCCTTTTTACTCTTTAGTTCCTCAAAAGAGCCCCACGTTCAGTGGTGCCTGCACAGAATTAGGAGTCCTCAGGCTTGGGACCAGGGCCAGGGTTCACGGTCATGTGCTCATGTGTGCATGTGTGTGCTTGTGCACGTGTGCACACACAGAACTTTGGAGGGAGGATACATCAGCACTTAAAGCTATAATTTTTTTATCAGACCCTATGACCTACAGTAGTTTTATTTATTAAAGATAAATATGAATCAAATATGGAAACACATTGGCACTGGCTTGCGGACAATAGGGCCCATGGTGTGGATTATACGGTCAGGACTTTCTGTATTATGCAACATTTCATTGCAAAAATCCGTCCCTAGCAAATGTAATCAGTGTAACTTGGTTTCTTGTACCCTCAATGAATCCACAACAATGAAAAAAAAAATCCATCCCTACTTCCTGGCAGGTTTTCATTTGCCATCCCAAGTAGAAGTTAGGAACTAGAAGGGGACTTGCCAACATCCCAGGACATTTGCAGATGGAGCACTTGGTGCTTTCTGTAACCCCATTTCCATGCAGGGATTGTCACAGAGTCCTGTATGTGTGTTTGGGGGGTTAGAAGAAAGGATTACGCTCGTGGGAGCCCACATGGCCCCTGTAGCTGGGCCTTCAGGAGGGGAAGGCAGAAGAATGCATCTCCAGTACTCGCAAGGACAAGTACAGGGAGAAAGGACAGGGAGGGAAACAGAGTGAGACCCTGGCCACACCCACACCCTTCCCAGCCATGAGCCTGGCCAGAGCAGGCAGGCCCTGGGCCGCACAGGAGGACGTCCTCACATCAGTGTGCTGGACCTGAACCGGCCGCGCCCTGGGCTCTGCTTCCTCTCAAGCAGACCAGCCTCTGCTGCCCATCTCCTTGGCCTCACTCTCCAACGCCTTCCCACATTACATTCCCGCGGGGAGGGAGAGAGTCACAGGGAGGAAGGAAACGTGGGCAGGGTGGAGTTTTCATAGATGACTTCAGGTTTGTCCCCTTCTGAGCCAGGGCAGGTCCCCAAACAGGAGCCCCAGCGCCGCAGAGAGGGCTGAACCTGAGTCCGTGGGGGGGCAGCGGTGGAGGGGGCCGCGTGGGCACATTCTGCCTCCAGCCCTGAAGAAGCCCTGGCAGGCTCCCTGCCTAGAGGCTCAGACGCCTGCTGAGCCAACTGAGGAAAATGCTGCTCATTTTCCTAGAACCTCAGAGCACAAAGATCTAGTTAAGTGCTTTATCCTGTGCCGACCTGAGGACAGGTTCCTCTTCCGAAATGAAGCGGTACAGCTTAAAAATGAAAAGTGAAGCCAAAGAAAATAGAACAGGGCTCAGCGCCTGTGGCTCAAGCGGCCAGGGCGCCAGCAACATACACTTGAGCTGGCGGGTTTGAGCCCAGCCCAGGCCCACCAAACAACAGTGACGGCTGCAACCAAAAAGTGTTGTGGCAGGTACCTGTAGTCCCAGCTACTTGGGAGGTGGAGGCAGGAGAATGGCTTGAGCCCAGGACTTGGAGGTTGCTGTGAGCTGTGATGCCATGGCACTCTACCCAGGGGGACAGCTTGAGGCTCTGTCTCAAAAAGAGAAAAAAAAACAGAACAGGAGTGAGAGACCCGTGCTTGCACTCAGCATTGTGCATCTGGTTATGGGGGAGCTGAGGCCAGGGAAGCACCCCTCTCTCAGCATTTACAACTACCCCACTGTTGGAGGCCGGCGTTTGAGCCGTGCTTGTCAAATAAGGAGACTTTGCTGCCCTGGGAAACATGTCATTGTGTTACTACTATTTAGCACTAAAGGGGATGTGCCCTCTGCCTGGGTAAAGGTCCTATCAGATTAAACAACAGAACCCCCAATGTGCTAGCATGGTAAATGGCCAGCAGCTGGATTTGGACTCATTTTACTGGTAGGCTAAAGGCTCTCAGGCCATGGTCCTGTTGCAGGGCCATTTGCCACACATGGCTTTGGGCACTCGAGGGGAAGCAAGGGCACTGGATGTAGAATCCACATGAGGATTCAAAGGTGAAACGAAAGTAAAGTAGCTCATTGAAAACTTCTCCACAGACTACATGTCATAATGCTAATATTGGCGATATATTAAGTGAAATAAAGTGATAGTTAAAATTAATTTCACCTGCTTTTTCACTTCTAAAAAATATGGCTAGATGACTCACGTGGCTTTCATGGCTGACATCCTATTTCAATTGTTTTAAGGGTATGTGGCCAGAAATATATACCAAGGAATTCAGGCTTTAAAAAAACAAAACAAAACAAATCACCACCACCAAGCCAGTCCTTCTGCCTGGATGACCTGGGTATCTCAAGGGTTTGCTACCGATGGAAGCAGGAGTGGCTGCCCTGGGCATGGACAGTTAAGAATTTAAAAACAAGAATAAGAATGGCTGAAGTTCAATGGCTGAAGCCTGCTCTTTACCACCACTGTAAGCCCTGTTTTAAACAGTGCCTTTGCTCCCCGTCAGGTGCCCACAGATGTGTGTGGCAAATGACCCTGCAACAGGACCATTTGCTGCAGGAGCCCAGGAGAGCAGCTCCAAGAGCCGCAGGACAGGTGCACCATGATAGGTGGCTGTTCAGAGCCCCAGGTGTGGCTCCAGGATGTGACCTTTCTCAACTCTGCAAAGGTGTTCCCTGCACCAAGTGGCCATTGCCATCCCTACCTTCCTGCTAGACAACCTTCCTGATTTCTCCCAACTTTCCCTCAGCTCTCCAGCTGCGGGCACTCTCTTTACCATGAAGTTTCTTGCCATCCTCTGGCAAACTCCTGCCCTTACCTCAAGACCCTGCCAGCCTTCTCCCCTTCAGAGAAGCTCTCAGTGTCTATCTAGTTGGCTTGAGGCTGTATTAACAAATTATCATAAACCGAGTGGCTTGAACACAAACATGTATTCTCACAGTTCTGGCAACTGGAGGTGTGAGACCAGGGTGTTGGCCTGGCCAGATTCTGGTCAGGGCCCTCTTCTGATTGCAGACTGACTTCTTGTGTCCTCACATGGTGGAAAGAGGGTGGGGTCCTTTTCATAATGACACTAATTCCATTCATAGGGGCTCACTCTCATGACCTAATTGCCTCTCAAACCCCCCCACCCCCACGAGGTTAGGACTTCAACATGAATCTGGTGGGGGGTGACACATATTCGATCAGCACGCTCCTCTTTGTTCATCTGTAATATTGTCCCTGCTACTTGACCATGGCACGTAAGTACTGCACCCTAAGTTTTCATCGATCAGTAGAGCCTACTGAGCATAAAATTCTGCTCTGCCACTTAACAGCTGACATTGGGCCAATGTACCAGTTTCCACATATGTAAAATGGGGGTAACTGCCTCCCTCACTGGGCTTTTGGGAAGATTAAATGAATTAATATGATACAGTCATTTACCTTTATCAGCAGTTTTGATTGCTGCAGTTTTGGTTACCCATCAACAGATAATTGCAGTCCCACAATTTTAAATAGAAAATTCCAGAGATAACTTGGTAAGTTTTCAATTATGTAGCTTTCTGAATACTGTGATGAAATCTCGCACTGTCCCACTCTGTTGGTTCAGCTCATCACATAGCCTTTTTACCACCTCACATCATCACAAGGAGGGTTTTTTCCCCCAGCTTCTTCAGCTCTGCTGAAAACCAGTGGGATGTCCCCTGCAGCCTTGCCAGGCTTAGGGTCTCAGCTCCCACCGGAAGCCTTTTGGGGATTCCTAGACACCAGGAATTTTCACAAATGCTTTCTCCCTGGATTGCCCTGAGAATAAAATGGAGGCCATCTGGGGTGTCTGCCCAAGCTCTGTGCTGCCCTGAACACACAATGTGTTCCACTGGGTCCCACACCTTGACCCCTCCACCCTATGTCTAGGCTTCCATGCTCCAAGCCCTCCGGGCCTGAAGTCCTCCTGATGACTGAGGGCTGAGGTCAGTACTGCACACCCCCAGGCTCCGTGAGCTGTGCTGGGAGAAGTGGTGGGGACACAGTCAGTGCTCTCTGGAGGGCTCTGGTGACTGGTAATGTCTGGATTTCCCCGGATATTGGCCCAGAGGGGAGGAGCTGTCTTCCTGTGTATCTGCTCAGACATGGACCTCCCTCAACTGTCCCACAAGGCTCCACGCTCTGGCTTGGGTGGAGGCGTTACCCGAGAAGTGCTCAGTCTGACTCTGATAGTAGCAGCCAGTGTCCTGGTCTGTGCCAAGGGCTTTACATAAGCTCCCCCATCAAAATCTCCCTAGAAAGTAGGTAGTGTTATCGCACCCGTTTTAGAGAGGAGAAACCTGAGTTGTAAAGAGGGTAAGAAGCTGTCTGGAGCATGGCGTCCAAGTCAAACAGCCAAGTCCTTGCTTTGGTCACACATATTGCTTCCCCTAAATGACAGGGACACTCAGAACTCAGACTCCTTCCTCAACCTGAGAACCTGGGGCTGATGCTCAGTCCACAGGAGTGCCCAGGTAAGTTAAGGTGTGTGGACCTGGTCAGCCTAAATATCTCTTCCAAACAAGCTGTCCTACCATCTCTGTCTCTTCAGAGACACCCCACAGGGCCTGGAGGGGGTTAGGGGGGAGGTGCCCACCATCATTAGGTGCCAGCTGTTGTTAGGGCTTCACATCCTGAGAGCCTGGGGCAGGGGATCTTGGACGTGGGGTGAGGGGATGGGCTCACAGAGCCAAGGTGTGGGGGCCAGTGGGGCACACTGCTACTCAGGGCCAACCCTGACACCCCAGCCTTCACCTGGAGCGTGGGCGGACACCCAGGTATCCCCAGTTCCCACATGTATGAGGACAGGCAAAGCCTCCCACACTTTCCAAGTCTACCTTCCCTCCTCTGTAAATGGGGTAACAATTGTGGGAACTCCTGGGCTTTGGGTGGAGCCCAGTGTCAGCTGCTGTGGCTGCTGTTGTTATCGTTATTATTGCTGCTGTTACAACGGCTCAACAAAGGTTGTCATCATATGTGTGTGTCTGTCCATTCACAGTCGGCCCTATGGCACTTACTCTCTCTTTTCTAAAGTTTTTAAGACAGCATACGTTTTTTGCAGGTAGAAATCTGAGAGGGAACTTCCTTACATACAGACATACCCAACACAGGCACCCAACTGGTGTCCCTCCATTCCTGAGGATGCAGTGACCCCATGTGGCCATTTCTAGTGTAACCACTTGCTCGGCCCTGGGCCGTAACTGCTATTTCTTCATCATTTAAACCAGTGATTTTCAACCAGTGTGCTGTGAAAATGTTTAAAGATTGTTAATTAAATTACTTTCGAAAGAAGTTCAAAGCACAATAAGTATATTCTTCTTTTACTTTTTTTTTAATCAACATAAGTGCACTATGAGATAAAAAAGGTTGAAAAACACTGACTTAAACAATCATCAAATGGTTGAGTTTGTTACAAGTTTTCCTTTGTGGCTCAAGCTTTTCCTTTGTGGCTCAAGCGGCTAGGGCGCCAGTCACATACACCTGAGCTGGTGGGTTCGAATCCAGCCCGGGCCCGCCAATCTACAATGATGGCTACAACCAAAAAATAGCCAGGTGTTGTGGCGGGCACCTGTAATCCCAGCTACTTGGGAGGCGGAGGTAGGAGACTCGTTTGAGCCCAGGAGTTGGAGGTTGCTGTGAGCTGTAATGCCACAGCACTCTACCCAGGGTGACAGCTTGAGGCTCTGTCTCAAAAAAAAAAAAAAAGTTTTGCTTTGTGTTACACTCAGAGGGAGAGGTGACAGAAGCAGCTCTGTAGGGGAAGAGAGGGCTGAGCTCGCAGGGACAGTTTCCTCCTAGCACGCCGCCAGGCGCAGTGGCACTTGAACTTAGAAAGTGGGCTGAGAGCACCCCCTTCTGGCATCATAGGAAGGGCATCGGCAGGTGATCAGGACAGCTGGCCTGAAGGTCCACTTCTGTCCTCCTGCCATCCCTCCCCAACCAGGCTGCTGCATCTTAGAGAAAGGATAAAGGTGAAACAGAAGCGCTGCCATGGTATCACCCAAGATTTGGGAGGTAGAAATGGGACCATCATGCGAGAGCGTGGAGAGTTCATAGGGGTTATCTAAGTCACCCTTAACTTTTATAAATGAAAGTGAGTGCCAAAGTGTTAAACAGTCTCTCCTAAAGCCACTTGGCTAATAGGTGTGAACCAATGAGGACTTGCTTATGGCAGCTACTAACATATCCTGAGGCATAGAGCTGAAACAAGGTCTCACCTGACCTGAAGTTCCCCAGAAGTAAGGAGTTCAGGGGTTCATGACGGCCCCTCAATGTCAAGGGAGACGCTCTGTCTTCTGCATGGCTTTTATACACACTTTAACTCTAGGTCACAATTATGTTTGCTGGAGCTCTACCCATCACTTCTCAGTCCCAGGCCGGAAAAAGAAAGAAGGGGGAAAGGTAAGATGTAATTTGCCAGAGGCATAAGCGTCCCTTTCAAGAGCACTTTCTGAGGTTTCACCCAATACCTTCCCTTGTACCTCACTGGGCATTTTGACCTGCAAGAGAGGCTTGGAACTGTATTTTTGTAAGCTGGCACATTCCTAAGAAGGAAGAAGAGAATGAAGGTATAGCCTCACCCATAACTGGTGGGCCCAGTAACTATAGTTTTCTTACTGTGTTTACAAGAACTCACCCATCCTCACAATAATCCTGCCAGTTTGTTATTTCCATTTCACAGGTGAGGAATGTGAGGTTTAATGAGGTCATGTGGCCTACACCACATGCATGACCTCTCTCCAGGGCCCACATGTGTGGCACCCAACAGAGGCTCAGACTCAGAGGCTACTTGACAAAGCTGCTCCCTGGGGGTGGTCATCATTGATTCTTAATTGTAAATGGAGAAATCAACACTAAACCTTCTTTTTTAAAATTTTATTTTATTAAATCATAGCTGTGTACATTAATGCAATCATGGGGTGCAGTGTGCTTGTTTCATGCACAGTCTGAAATTGTTTCATCAAACTGGTTAACATAGCCTTCATGGTATTTTCTTAGTTATGTGTTAAGACATTTATATTCTACATTTAGTAAGTTTCACCTGTACTCTTCTAAGATGCACCTACCCTCCTCTTTCTATAGAGCTGATCTAAACCTCTTTCCCACTGCAGTTTTGTCTTTAGGCACAATTATTTACACCTTTCATATATGATTCCCATGGAACTTTAGTCTCTGAAGAGTGTCTTTTACAGACCTTTTCTTTTTTGAGATACTCATTTTGTCACCCTCGGTAGAGTGTCATGGTGTCA
>CAUYON010105376.1:0-75732 GCA_963573935.1 Arctocebus calabarensis
CCTGGGTAGAGTGCCGTGGCGTCACACTGCTCACAGCAACCTCCAGCTCTTGGGCTTAAGCGATTCTCTTGCCTCAGCCTCCCTAGTAGCTGGGACTACAGGCGCCCGGCTATTTTTTTGTTTTTGCAGTTCGGCCGAGGCTGGGCTTGAACCCGCCACCTTCGGTATATGGGGCCGGCGCCCTGCTCGCCGGAATTCCTATTTCTGTGTGGACCTTTACCTGAACTCTATTCTGTTATACTTCGTTCATTAATACCTGTCTCTTGTATGTATTTTCCCTTAAGAACTTTAAAGTCATTTTGTGAAGTTCCCCTACCCATGAAGAACTATTTGGATTCTATGGCTCAGTGAGTAGGGTGCTAGTCCCATATACCGAAGGTGGTGAGTTCAAACCCAGCTCCGAACAAACTGCAACAATAAGGGGGAAAAAAAAAAAAGAACTATTTGGATTCTGATTGACATTTCAGATTATATCTTCTTCTTTTCTTCTTCATGTACTCTATGGCATTTTTTTAAACTTTTGGTCATCACTGGGAGTGAGGGTTTGACTTTTCCATTCCACATCTACATGGTTGTTGCTAGCAGAGAGAAACATCAATTGTTTATGGTAAAAATAGAAAACTCAATCAGCGGGCTCCAGAGGTGTACAACCAGAAGAACTCAGAAAGCAGGGCAATGAAGCTCAGAAAAACTCCTACTGCCGAAGAGGCTGAAACACAAACAGAAGTGTAAAATCCTAGAGTTTAGATACATCTGTCTCATAGGAATTCCAGAAAAAGAAAGTTAAAAAATAGAGGGGAAGAAGTCAAGAACAAATAAAATCAACTGTTTAGTGTTAGAGAAAGAAAAGTCTTCATATTTCCAATGCTCTCAAAAGAAACGTGAAAAAAGACCCCCTCATGAACATGTGGTGGCCTAATTTCAGTACAAAGGGATTAAGAGAGAAACCTTCTAAAAGCTTTCCATGATGGGAGAAGAAAAAAACAAGAAGTTACTTATAAAGGAAGGAGACTTGGAGTATCCTTAACGTTCTCTTTTAGCACCAGATACAAGAAGACAAAATAACATCTTTAAAATTCTGAAGAAGAGAAGTACTGGGCCAAGAACCTTTATCCACCCAAACTAGCATCCAAGTAGGAGGGCAAAGTGAGGACTCAGGGAGAAAACCACCCACAGACACTCTCTGAAAGAACCTGTACAGAAAAACAATGAGTGAGAAGAGAGGAGGATGTGGGCTTTAGGAAACCATGAGAAGGAAGGAATGAACAAAAGTTACAGGTATGCCACATGCCTTAATCATTACTGATGCATAGCATAATTGCATGACCAGAAACTAATAGCTCAGAAGATCTCAATGTGGAACGTAAACAGACATAAAAGAAAGGTGGTAAAGGAAAGGGAAAAGCACACTCAGGGTTGCTATGTTCTGTAGGGGTAGGTCCAGAACTCATTAATTTTAAGTAGCATTGCAAAATACAAGTTTACATGTATGTATAAAAGAATTATATACCACCATAAAAATAAGGTTACAATGAATGACCTCCAAACTACTACCGAGTAGCTGGTAAAAAGAGGGATTAAAAATAGAAAAAGTACAAAGAAAGGCAAGAAAAAAATGCAAACATCAGTAACTGGCCCAAACACCTCTGTAATCTCAATAATCATGAATGGATTAAGCCTGCCAGTTAAAGGTCAAAGCCTTTAACACTGGCTAAAAACATGTGTGTATGAAATAAAGTGGCGAATAAAAAACAAAATACTATGGAGATAAAACATATTCTATAACAGGTAAATTCGAACAAAAGACAATACGGATATAATAGGGGAAGTATGTCATGCAAAAAAGAAGAAGCATGAAATTAATTTAACATGAAATATGGAAAAGCAAATTGAAGAAATTTTAATGAAGGATTTATAAATAAAAGGTAACCATCTATATGGAAAGACATACCATGATTTCTGGGATGGAAGCTTTAATACAAAAGGCATGCTAATTCCTCCCCACATTAATCTAGAATTTTACTGTGATGAACATTAAAGTCCCAATAGGACTTTTTCCTCAGAACTTGGAAAGTTAATTCATAACTTTTTATAATAAAAGATGCTACTTAAAAACACAAAGAAATCTCAAGAGAAGATAAAAATGAAAAAGAATAGTGAATATTACATAATATTGACATAGGAACAGGCGAATCATGCCAAGAATTAAAACAGAGGCCAGGAGAAAGAGCACACATACCCGTGGAGATCAATGAGGAAAAGATCAGCCAGCCAATAAACCTGATGATGTGATTAGCCATACAGTGAGGAAAAAAGCATCTAGACAGCCCAGCCCAAGGCTATTCTGCGTGGCTGCACAAGGCATGTGTCATAAGCTGTGGTATAGGAATAGCATGTCCTCCCTAATATGCCCAGCTTACCCCATTCACAAAAATAAAACCTAAAAGGCTTAAAGAACTAAAGCTAAGACACGAGATCATAAAGACCGTCAAGAAACTAGAGAATAACATTTTTAAAAGAAGATCTAAAACTCAAAGGCCATAAGTGAACTCATGAAATAATTTCTGTAGAACAAAACCAATGACATAAATATCACGAAAAGGCCATTGACAGACTGAGAAAAATGCAATACATTTAATTAAAGAAAGTTAAAATTCAAGGTACTCAAAGAGTTTCTATCAGTCATTAAGCCATCAATTCAATAGAAAAATTGGGTAAAAGATACAAACAGGAAAATCATGAAAGAAGAAAGACAATCTGTAAAGATTGTGATCAAAGAAATTAAAATTAACACTGAGAGAGAAATAATTTTTCACCCAGCAGAATGGCCAGTTAGTGAGGACACAAGGAAAATGGGCCTTCTTGCATATTCTTGGAGCAAAAGTTTTTGGTGAAAACTTCTTGGAGAATTATTTGGAAGTATCTCTGGATATGAAAACATGATTGCCCCTGAGCCACTAATTTTATGTATAGGCCCCTATTCATGTATTAGTACATGAAATTATATGTGCAAAGGTATTCACTACTTCATTTCTCTGTACAGAGTAGAATTCTGGGTTTGGGACTATAATCTTAAGAGACACAATTATAAATGTTGTAATTCCAAATGCTAAAACCCCAAAAGATCAAAGTCCCTAAAGTATAATTCTGTAAAAAATAATTTAAAAATTATTTAAAAGATATTTATTTATATTTTAAAAGTGGATTTCTTAAGAAACATAAAAACATGACAGAATTCTTTGTAGCTCACTTTATACAATAAAATAGGCAATTTATAGACTTAATGCAATCCCCATTAAAATACCATTGTCATACTTTGAAGAACTTGAAAAAATGTTCTTAGTTTCATATGGAACCAGAGAAAAACCCAAATAACCAATGCAATTCTATGAAATAAGAACAAATCTGCAGGCAACACATTACCAGACTTTGGGTTATTCTACAAGTCTATAGTGATCAAAACAGCCTGGTAGTGGCAAACAAAAAGGGACATAGATCAATAGCACAGAACAGAGAATCTAGAGATCAAACTAGCCTCATATCACTATCTGATCTTTAATAAATCAAACAAAAGCATATACTGGAGAATAGAATTCCTATTCAATAAATGGTGCTGGGAGAACTGATTAGCCATGTGTAAAAGAGTGAAACAAGACCACCGCTTCTCACCATTTACAAAATTAACTCACAATGGATAAAAGATTTAAATATACAACAAATACAAATACTCTAGAAGAAAGTGTGGACAAAACTCTGGATCTTATCAGCTTAAGAAAAGAATATTTGAAGAAAACCCCATTGGTTATCACAGCAACAATAAAAATAAATAAATGGAACTTGATCAAATTTCTGTACAGCTAAAGACACAGTCAACAAAGCAATGAATCAACCTTCAGAAGGGGAGAAGATATTCACATGTCAGGAATCTGACAAAAGGATAATAAACAGTATCTACAAAGAACACAAGCAAATCAACAAGAGTAAACAACCTCATTAATAACTGGCAAGAGACACAAACAGAATCTTTTCTCATGAGGACAAATAGCCAACAAACATGAAAAAATGCTCATCATCCCTAATCGTCAGAGAAATGCAAATCAAAACCACTTTGAGGTATCACTTAATCTCAGTGAGAATGGCCCACATCACAAGGTCCCAAAGCTGCAGTTGCTGGTGTAGGTGCAGAGATAGGGAAACACTCATGAACTGTTGGTAGGACTGCAAACTAGTATAGCCTGTATGGAAAGACATATACAGACTCCTCAAAGAACTAAAAGTAGACCTTCCATTTGATCCCACAATCCCGTCACTAGCTATCAACTCAATAGGAAAAAAAGTCATCTTACCATAAGGACATTTGCACTGAGTGTTTATAGTTTGAAATTGCGAAGATGCGGAAACAACCCAAGTGCCCATCAACCCATGAACAGATTAATAAACTGTGGTATATGCATTATTCAGCCACATGAAACATGGAGACTTTGTATCTTTTATATTTACCTGGAAGGATTTGGAGAACATTCTCCTAAGTATCACAAGAATGGAAAATAAAGCATCACACGTACTCAATACTAAATTGAAACTAGTAGATTAATAACTACAGTCCCACATGAGAGAAAAACTCAATTAAATTTAAAAAGGGAAGGGTGCTGATTAAGTTCCCATCTAGTGGATACAATGTACAGATATAGGGCACACTTCCTTCTTGAGTGAAGGACAGAATTATATCTCAGACTTTACAAACAAGCAATGTTACCTAATCATATGTCCCCTCATAGCAATCTGAAATTTTTAAATAAAACATAAAAACATGACAGAACACTTCATAGCCCACTTTACACATAAAATAGGCAATCATAATATACATATTTCTGCAAGCTAAATGCTCAGGTATACTAACAATAGTCTCACAGGTATAACAGTTATAATCAAACAAGTTAAAAAAAAAAAAAAAGAGGCTCAGCACCTGTAGCTCAGTGGCTAGAGCACCAGCCACATACACCAGAGCTGGTGGGTTCGAATCCAGCCTGGGCCTGCCCAACAACAATGACAACTACAACCAAAAAATAGCCAGGTGTTGTGGTGGGCACCTGAAGTCCCAGCTATTTGGGAGGCTGAGGCAAGAGAATCACTTAATCCCAAGAGTTGGAGGTTGCTGTGAGCTATGATGCCATGGCACTCTACCAAGGGCGACATAGATTCTGTCTCAAAAAAAAGAATTTGTAACGGTGCCCACCTACAATACCTTGACAGACAAACTAAGTCTTTTGATAAGAGTGATCAAATGTAATGGGTCACCGCCACATATGTAGCCACCTAAAGAGCCGGGATCTCAAGAAATGTTACCGTTATGGAGATGAGTGCTTGCACTTGCATACGATGCTCAACCCGTGTAAGCATTTCCCTGCCCACTTCATGACCTCCATCAGCAGGTGGAGCTTTACGTCTGGGTTATTGTCTATAGTTGTCACCCAGACATGGCAAGTCATACTCCTGTGGCTCCAGAAGCACCCTTTGAACCATCACAGCCCCCAGTCATGGAGAGCTTTAGTCCCAGTGTCTAAAGCAATTCAGAAAGCTTCAAGGAAAAATTCCTTTGCAAGACCCGTGAGAATCCAGTAGTACCTATCAGTTGTCTGGGCATGGTGCCGCCCTCACCTACGGTCTCCACTGCTTCCACCCAGGCCACTGCCAGTGCTCCCAGCTCATGATGAGTGCATGGACCACTGCCCAGGGCTTCAGGGTCACAGCCATCTTGCTGGGTCTGGCTGCATCGCTGTGAAGTCTCAACCCTGAGCCTTCAGTCTGGCCTTGAAAGCTGCTGAGAGATTATTCCAAGACCCAGGAGCAACCACTAGCCCTACCATGGAGCACATTCCCTCCTTTCCCTCCAACAGGCCCCTGTGTCACTAGAAGAGGTAGCTGATTGTGTGAAATTTGTTTCTGAAATCCCAGATTCTGTTCTGTTTGGATGCTGCATACTTGAGACATGCCTCCTTCACTTCTTACTTAATAAAGTCTAATCTACTTGTGAAAAAAAAAAAAACTTCTTTCTCAATGGAGATGTACAAAAGGGATACGTCCTCATTTACTGAGGGGATTTCAGCATTTTTACATACACTCAAACTGCTTACACACAAAGTCAACATTGTGATAACACAACTTTCAGGGAGTCAAATTTGCACCCAAAACATGCATAAAATAAATAGAACTCTCTAAAGTCTTTACGAAATGTATACTTGCAGTATTGGAAGTGATGCCAAGATAAAATACATAGAAGAATAAATTGTAAAAATCAATGCTGACAATTTAAAATAGTGTGAGAAAAAAATAAAACAAACAAAAAATGTTAAAAAAAGAACTTTAAAACCTAAGAGGAACATTAAATATATAAAAAAAGGTATTACAGAGATAAATTACAGCACAGAGGTAGTCCATAAGAGCTGGCTAAGTTTCATGATAATATACGTAGAAAATATTTTAGAGACAGGGTGTTGCTATTACACAGGCTGGAGCAAAGTGGCTTTTCATGGGCCCAATCATGGTGCACAATAGCCTCAAACTCCTGGGCTCAAGTGATCGTCCCAGCTCAGACTCCCAAGTCGTTGGGACTACAGGTGTGCACCCCATGCCCAGCTCATAATCTGAAGTCTTTCATCATGGCTGCTTTTTTTCTTTTAGGCATGGCTTTCCTTATGAATGAATATGTTCCTACTCATTTTCTGTGGCAGTGCTCTTTTTAAAATGCTTCCGTAATTTGATATGCACCAACATGAGCATTCCCTATTGAATTTTCCCATCGTCAGTGCCGTTGCACCAGGTTGTTGTGGGTACATGGAACTCCAATCTACATGCGCTCATATACAGACCACAAATTTGAAGGAAACAATACTAGTGACTGAACAGCAATATTGTTGCATAAGCCTCAAGTCCCTTCTTGTCCTACCATGCACATAATTATTTTTGAACCACTTAGTAACTTCACTGGCTTGTTCAGGAAAACGCAACTTTAATTTATTAAAAGTTCCGGGAATTTCATCAGCTAGAAGGATGCCAATGCAGACAAATGACTCATGTTTTAAAATGAAGTTGTTGTCATTGCCATATCTCATGACCAATCCACTCCTCTGAATTTTCTGCCAAATGCATTGGGCTGAATAGGAAAAAATAAACTTTATTGGTGATAACACCTTGAAATTCACTTTTAGTTAAAGCAAGTCACAGATCAGTCTAAAATCACAGGGAGAGGACGAACCAAGGGTGTGAACTCAAGGAGGCTTGACTCACTGGGTCCCTCTGGAGACACAGGGGCACAGAAAGGAGGCCAGGATGAGCCAGAAGCTGCCAGGGTAGAGGATGGGCAGGAAGAAGGCCTTTTACCTCTGAATACTTCTGTTTAAACATTTTAAACAAGAATGTACTCCCTTATTACTTGCACAATATCAAAATAATGAAAATCTAAAAATGCTTTCCATCACACACACAAAAAGCCATGCTTGACAAAATTAGACCTTCAAGGTATACTCAGAATTAGTCACAAAGTGACCAACACTCTCCAGTGAGTTTAATTGCAAGGCATCTGGAACCTGCCTCCTCAACGATCTCAACGATCGTCTTGACAGTCTCTTATTCTCATGTTGCCCTGCTGGAGGGAGAGGGGATGTGTGAGAGCAGCCTGCCCTCTGCCCCTGCCAATCCCCAGGGAGAACTCATCCATGCCTCTCACTGGACCCCACTTCCCAGGCCCCAGAGACTGGTCAGGGATGGGTGTGTGGTCCCAGCTGGGCCTACAATTCATAGTCCTGGAGTGTCTTCTGGAGCTGCACAAGCACCTGTCTAGGGGGGACAAAATCAACTCAGCCAGAACACCTGACATTGCCCCATCCTCCTCCTCCTTAGCCACCAAACCTTTCCAGCCAGAGAGGCTAGGAGAATTTATGATTAATTAACCCTGGTGATTTCTACTCTCAGAGACTCCTTGAGACATTTCTGAAGTCGATTTGGAATTACAGCATACCCAGGCCTATTTATTTAATTCATACTAGATCTGAAAAAAAAAATCTATTTTTAATGTAAATATTTTATTGTTAGCATACTGAATAATTTAACATTTGGGCTTCTGGTACTGGGCAAAAAGGTGTCTCTTAAATGACTTTAAAATATTTAAACAATCATTAAATTGTAGCTATCAATAACTTAAGCATTTGTTAATTACATATAAAAATCTGCATAATTCATGTCATCAATTAATAAATGTGTACCTGCACCTGATAGGATATTCCGATAGAGAGAAACTGATTATCTCAAATTGGCTTCAAAGCTGTAGAATTGACTACTCATGCCTATGAAGGCTATCACATGGGACAGCAAAAAAAAGTGTCAAAGCCAGGATTCAAGATGAATTGCTAGGAAATCGAAGAAGGGAACCACAAAACACCATGCACGGGAGCTGGTGTGCAAGGTTGGCTGTGCTAGGGAAAAAGGACAAAGGCAAGGGTCCCCATCTCACCTTAATCTTGCTTGTGATTGCTCAAACTGGGGAGGAGGGACCACCCTATCAACCTACCAGTCAGAACTTAGTGTGCCAAATACAAAAGGATGAAGAGGACGCTGTACCCCACAGGCCTAACAACAGGTACAACAGACTCTTGAAGGTGACCTAGAACAGCCTTCAAACTAATTATCAAGTCATTAGCTTAAATCTCATTGCAGTCCACACTCCCTCAATGGGCTCTCAGAGAGGCTCATGGGAGGTCCATATTCACAAAAAGACTTTGGTTCCAAGGTGACCTCTGAACAATAAGGTAGGCCCGATCCAGAGAGTTTAAAAGAGCGTGCTATACCCCAGGCTGATTTGGTCTTTTGCAGTGACAATGGAGGCCTGTTTGCTGTCTATGGCAAACATACCTTGATCTATAAACCTTCTTATTCTGTAAACCTGTCTTTGTCTTCCTCAATAAACTTCGTTTCACATTTGCCTTACTTTGAGATATGTGGTCATTCTTCAGCCAAGAGTACCCCAAGAACTGAGAACACAGGCAGCTTCCTGTAACCCTGATATTTTAGAGACAGACAGCTGACTCAGTATGATCAATGCTATATTCGGGGTACATAAGCTCAAATCTTGGTTCTTCCAAGATTCCAATAATGTTAAATTAGTTTACCCTAAACCTGTAAGTTCAGCCTAAAGTTTACTCCCTACATAGTGAACTGTAGACTAACTGGGTGTATAAAGAGACTGCAAACTACTCTTGCAAGTCTCCACTAATCAGAGGTGGCCAATTGTTCAAACTGTATTCAAATAAAGCAAAGGACAAACGACCACCCAACCACCCATCCAGCGGTTGCCGCACATCACTTCCATTGTCTGTGTGTCACTTTCCTTTTTCTGCCCATAGTGTTATAAACCACGAGGCATCCCTGGAGGCTCTACAAGCCTATTCTGGTTCTGTGGGCTGCCCAATTCAGGCATTACTCTTTCCTTATTTAAACTCTTGTTAAATTTAATTTGTCTGAAGTTTTTCTTTCAACAATAATTTTAAGCTCTGGTTTTTCTTAGGTGTTTTTTAAAAGATTAAGTCTCCTTGAACATCAGTTTTCACAGATGAGGACAGGAACAATGGTGCCTACCCTTTGGCACACCATATGGCTCAAGAGAAATCAACATTATTATTTGCCTACTTTAAGTCAGGTTTTCAATACCACCTTGATTATATATGTGGCCAAGGGTTCGACTATGGTTCACACTAGCTAAAACAGACTTAAGCTTCAGGGTGTTTTATTTCTTCAAATTCAAGATTACATTGAGGATCCCAGAACCTTATGACTTTTTGACTCTTTCTATTTCCTACAAGAAACCCTGGCCACACAGCTCCTGATTAGAGAATCAAAAATATCCCAAATGTTAAAAAAAAACAAAAAAAATTGATGGCACAATGGTGACGGGTAAACTTAGTGAACACTCAACTTCTCAACAGTAAAAAAAAATCCAATCAAATTTCTAAAAGCTTTCATTGGGAAACAGAAGAATATGGGGAAACAGCACTGTTATTAAAAATAATTACAGAATAAAATTAGCTCTCTGAATGAGAAATGTTAAAAGCAGAAACATCTAAGGGGTGGATACAGAGTTCCTATAACAAAAATGGGAATGTCACTGATAGAATAAACTTAGCCAGCTTGTTAAAGGATTCAAAGGAATAACGGAGGTGTGTGTAGGCAAGAAATCAGAACCATCAGAGGAAGAGCTGAACTTACAAAGGCCCTAAAAGAAAACTCAATTCAATGGGAGCAAGAGGAAAATAAATGAAATGTGTTGCTCCTTCAATACCTAAGAAGAAAAGGATAGCAGTCAGTAGCAAGAAGACAAAAGTCATTATTTTGTAAAGAGACTCTTGACAAAGACCTTCTGCAACTGGGAGTCTGAGCAGGCTACAAATGCACGGAAAAGGCAGGAAGCCAAACAAGAGTTGGGAACAGATTAGTCATAGATAAGTCACCTTCTACAGACACTGATGGCTCTCGTCTCACCCAGGAAAGCCAAGTGCTGCCATCTCAGAGATATACAGAGACCTAGGGGCCACAAGTCATAAGTGGTCTGAGAATGAGGGTGATAGCAGATCCCTCCTTCCACCTGGGAGTCTGGAAGAGTTGAGGAGGTTGGGGAACACATTTCTGGAGCCAGAACTGAAAGCACATGCAGTGAGAATAAGATGGCGTCAGGAAGGGTAGGGCAGACAGGACACAGCTGATCTGGTCTGTTTAGGTCCTACCTGACCTTCACCTCCTGTCTCCCATTCTTAATAGTTTTGTAAATTTAGCTCCCACTCTTAAGATGGCCGTCTTGAGTGGTTTAGATGGATTGATTTAGGAGATTAAATTTTATTGGAATGTTGTAATAGATCACTGAGTTATACTGATTATTATCTAAAATGAGGGTTAATGTGATCCTTACTTTGAACTATAATGTATAAAACTGTATTTGGAAATGGAAGAACAGAACAGTGTTAGAAAGGCCACTCTCACTGTTCTGCAGAGTCCTGGCCTTCTGACAAAGTTTGGTGGACCCATCCCTGTCTCTGCATATTGGCTGACAGTGACAGGTGGCCATACCCTCTTTGTCTGCTAACAGAATGCCGAAGGCTTCATGGGATCTGGGAAGTTCGAGACAGAGGGCCCAGGGTCCAAGCACAAGAGAAAATTCCCATGTTCTTGAGTCACAGAAGACATGGTCAGAAGGAAACAGCTTTCAGTGCTCAATCAACACAGCCACTGAATATGATCCCACTCTTGCCTGTTACTTGTAGCCTTGACCCAAGAAGCAGAGGCAGGGTTAGAGTGTCAAGGTGCTTTATCAACGGCAAAGTAATACTCAGTTAAAATATATATCCCTCGCTCTTCAGGTTAGAAGGAGGTATTGCTAAGTTTTTAGGCCATGAGTCATGTCTGGACCCCATCAAAATAGGCTGCACCCTTCTTGAGGATCTTGGGGTGGCAGTGTGGTTTGTCTTTTAAGCCCTGCTGTTTGCACCTCAAGATCATGGACTGAATGTGAGTTTTCACAATGAGAATCCATCCATAAAAGGTTTTATTTAAAGAAAGATGAAATATAGCTTGAAATTCCAAAAACCTGAGGAAGAAATAACAGGTCATCATAAAGTGTGTGTGTGTGTGTGTGTGTGTGTGTGTGTGTGTACATGCAGGCTGAAGATCTGCAAAGAGAAGCACCAAACTGGGAACTGCACCGACCACTCAGAAAGACTATGGTGCCTCGTGGGGTTAAGAGGGACTTTGCTTTTCCCTCTATGTATGTCTTACTGTGTTACATTTTTATGTCAGGAATGCATTGGTATATTACTTATGCAGTCACAAATAAATACTTTGCTAAAGAGCCAATAAAAGAAACTTAACCTTTGCTTCACACAAGTGTTCTCAACTTGAACATGCATTAGAAAGAATCCCCCATAAAAGCTTGATAAACACAAACAACAGGGCCCCACTCCAGAATTTTTGAGTCACTAGATCTTGGGTCAGAGGTCTGGTCAGAGGCCACACCTTGAGAAACAGTGCCTCAGAGAGGCAGAATCCTGAATATGCAGGAGGAGCCAGGATTAGAGCCCGGACTACCTCACATTAGACCCTGACTCTTGACCTTAAACAGGTCTTGATCAGGGTTATCTTGCATAGTTTAAAGGAGACTTATTTTTGACCATTTTAAGAAATATATATTTTCTGGATGTTTAAATATAATATCAACTTACCCCCAAATTCTAAAGCTATACTTACCACATTTTCCATAGTTGGCAAGTATTTATTGCTTTGTTGCTTACAAAAAAATTATGTAACAAACCTCCTTGGTCTCAATGCAGTATCTGCCTGAGATGGAGACTTCTGAAGTGGACTCCACTCTCCACACAGCTGGCTGCCTTCTCACTCCATGACATATAAGGCTGGGAAGAACATAGCCTTTCTATTACAACAGCATCATTCTAAAACTCAAGTAGATCTAACCAGCCCAAGTAAATCAGAAAGGAAATTATATCTATTATGATGGAGAAATTTTCTTTCTGTTTAGAAAACTCCTGAAGGTTCTGGATGATGTTGACAACATGCGTGCCCACAGCAGCACCCCCTTCTCCCTGCATCCCTGGTAGTACAGAAGGGTCGTAAAGACTAAGGGCATCTTTAATGATGACATAAAATAGAAGAAGGGTCACACTGGTGGACCAAACGTGTAGAGACATCTGGCAAAGAGGGGAAGTCAATCAGAGTAGGACTGAAGAGGGACATTGCAAACACTGGGCACGCATCCAAGAACTGAGGCACAGAAAGCACCAAGAAGACTCAAACAGACAGCTGCCAAAAAATGCCCTGTCCTCAGAGACTTCATTCTGCTTCCTGAACCAGTTGTTTACAAGGGGAGTATGATCACAATGCTTGGCATACAGTTATCAATACCACCCTTAGAGACGATGCACAGCTCCCAAAACACATCACTGCTACACAACACGGAAGAGGTAATTGGACCTCAGGGAATCGACCACAATGAACACTAAACAGCACCAGCGGACAAAGAGATGAGTAAGAGAAAATGTAAGAGACATGGAAGACAGAGTCAGTCAGTCCAACACCCGTCAGATATAAGATGCAGAAGTAAGAATACATGGAGGGGTAATAAAATTTTTCCAGAACTGAAACCCAAGGGCTCATTCCAAAAGTTGTATCCAGTGCTAAATAAAATTTAAAACATAAATGAACAAAAAAACTCTCACATCTTGATGCAAAATCAGAACAACAATAATAATAAAGAGAAAATTCTAAAAGGTTCAGGGCAACCTGGGCAATATGGCAAGACCCTGTCTCTAAAAACTTTTTAAATTAGCCAGTGTAATGGTATACAGTTGTAGTCCCAACTACTTGGGAGGCTCAGGTGAGAGGATCACTTGAACCTACAAGACCGAGGCTGCAGTAAGCTATGATTGCATCACTGTACTCCAGCCTGGGCAACAGTGGAGGAAAGAACAAGACCCAACAATGTGAACGTACTTACTACCAATGAACTTACACTCAAGATGGTTGAATAGTAAAATTTTATGTTATGTATATTTTACAACTTAACATATACACTAATTTTTTTTAAAGAAAGAGTGAACAAATGGACATTAGACTTCTCATTGCATCTTCAGTCACAAAAGACCATGAAGCAGCATCTTCAAAATTCTGAGGGAAAATAATTTTTGAACCTAGACTTCAACACCCAGCTAAACTATACTGCAGGGGTGAGGAGAAAGTAGACAACATTTTCAGACATGCATACATTCAGCCAGCTTACCACCCAGAAACTCTCTCTGAAATAATTAACAGAGGCTATACAAGCAAGAATTAATATAAATCCAAGAAAAAGAATTAGAAAGCAAGAAGCAGTCTTGAATAATCAATAAAATTAACTAAGTCTAAACAAGCATTGTGCCTATGTTTTAACATGGTAATGATCTGAAGGTAAAATCTCATGTCAACAGAGGAGGAAGAATCAGCATGGGAAAGGGAGAATGGCTGTGAGGGAAATGATAAGAGGCTGAGGCTCTATTTTCCTTTAGCTGGAATCCTGATTAACTTCAAATGTCAGAACTTATATTGAAAAGATACTAGTTTAAATTTGTGCATTAAGATTTAAGGTCATTTGAAGTGGCAAAAATGCAAATGAAATGTGATCAACTTCATCAGTCATCAGGCAGATGCATCTCTAAACCGCATCACAGGCTGGGCATGGTGGCTTGCAACTCTAATCCCAGTACTCTGGGAGGCCGAGGCAGGTAGATTGCTTTAGCTCAGGAGTTCAAGACCAGTCAGAGGAAGAGTGAGACCCCATCTCTAAAAATACTAGGCGTTGTGGTAGGCACCTGTAGTCCCAGCTACTCACGAGGCTGGGGCAGGAGGATCACTTGAGCCCAAGAATTTGAGGTTGCTGTGAGCTATGAGGCCCTGGCACCTATTGAGAGTGACAAAGTGAGACTCTGTCTCAAAAACAAACAAACAACAACAACAAAAAAAACAACCATATCCCACACTCTATGCACCCCTCAGAATATCAAGTGCAAGGGAGCGTGGGGAGAAACAAGGAGTGTATCCACTGCTGGCCAGAGTGTAAATTGCGGGTAAACACTTGGGAAAACTGCTTGGTGTTTTCCTACAAAGCTAAATATGTGCCTGCCCTATGACCCAGCAATTCCTCTCTGAGCGAAATGAACCCAATATCCACCAAGAGAAATGTACAAAAATATTCATAGTAGCAGTATTCACAATAGCCTCTAACTGGGACAAAAAAAAAGGATATACGCATCAACAATGTAACAGATACATTGTGCTATATTCATGAGACAGAATATCACACAGAAATGAGAATGGAAGAACCTCAGCTGCACAGGACAGCTTATCTCTGTAACTGGCAAAGAAGAAATTCAACCGCTTGTTATTCGTTCAGCAAATGTTGGTTGGCCAAGCCCCAATCTGTGTCAGATACTCATCTGGGCACCGAGTAGGGCTCAGTGAACAAGAGAAGTGGCCTCCTATACTCACCGAGGCTTCCTTCTGGTCAGGAAGGTAGGTAATAAATGCATTATCAATCAGCCTGGCCCCCCCACCTTGTGCGTTTTGAGCCAACTCCCCGCCCACACTCCTGCCAAACCCAATTTTTCACAGCCATCCTGTCCCTTCACACATCCTGTGTCTGCATATGCAGTTCCTCCTGCCTGGAATCGCTTCTTCCCTTCTTTCCCTGCCCCCTTCCCCTTCTCCATTTCTCAGACCCAAATCCTTACCATTGCACACCAAATATCGTGTTACCAAGAAACCCCTCCTCACCCTGCAAGAAAAACCTTCCTTCTCTCCGGAGAGAATTCTCCATGTTCTAGTAACATTGCCGGCTTCACCAGCTCGCCTTTTCCTTTTATCGTAACATAAAGCATGGCACAGGGAATAAGGGAAAGCCGTGCTGCCAAAACTCAAAATAGAGAAAGCGTAAACCTTTACCAGGGCTGTCTGGTGCTGCCCTTGCTCCCTCCTGCTCGATACCCTGACACCCAGCTTGCCTCCAAAATGTCGAGTCCATGCCCAGACGCCCAGCACAGGCTCCAGGACCCACGCACACATTCTGTCGCTCAGAATCAGCAGGCTGTGCCTTTGTTCCTCTGTGCACTCCCAAGGCCTCATGTGCAATGAGTGCAAAACTAATGTTTGCTGAATGTATTCACCAAAGCCTCACAAAGCTAAATACACTTTTAACAGGTCTCCAGCAATTAGGACTAGAAAGCTGATAAAACTTCATTTGAAAATGCAGGAATCTCAAGAATCATAATTTTTTCATTAACATTTTATTTTACTTATTAACACCAATTTGTATTGGTTTGCTATTTGTAATGTACTTGAACATTCTCTGGGTTTCTCTGAAAATATTCTGGAATTTAGGTATGTCGCTGTTAATTAAGTAGGCCTTGCCCTCAGCTGCATGAATCCAAGCGAATGTCTGAGAGCTTGTACACTGCAGCTCAAAAGCAGTGAGGGACAAGTAGGGGCTGATCTCAGTAGAGGAGGAAAAGGGTGCAAAGGGCATTCTATTTATAACTTCCTGTAAGTCTGTAATTAAGGGTGGCGGGTTCAAACCTGGCCCCGGCTGAACTGCAACAAAAAAATAGCCGGGCATTGTGGCAGGTGCCTGTAGTCCCAGCTACTCGGAAGGCTGAGGCAAGAGAATCGCCTAAGCCCAGGAGTTGGAGGTTACTGTGAGCTGTGTGATGCCACAGCACTCTACTGAGGGCAATAAAGTGAGACTCTGACTCTACAAAAAAAAAAAAAAAATTATAAAACGCAAAAAAAAAAGTACATAAAATGAGTACAATAGCACTATTGCTGTACATTTCAACATTTTCTCTCTTTACCTAGGTGCCCGTTTTTCCCTGTCTGGAGTAGTATCCTGAGAAGGACACAGGTAACATTCATCTGGAGCTACAGGTATATTTCCTAAAAGATCATTAAGTTGATATTTTCCAAATTGAATCACATGCTTAGAGTTTCCCGTTGATTAATTATAAAGTGAAGATGAAAGTGTACTTTATGAGCTAATTATCCTACAATCTCTACACCTAAGTATTAACTGGTATATGCACTTTCAGCCACGTTTACCAATAGTCGTGCAGCTCAACCTTCATTTCATGCTCCTATGTGCCAACCACTCAGATAGAAAGGAAAACATGAAAAAGTCACTGACTTTAAATTTCATTCTGTCTTCTGTTCTTTTAAAAGCATGAGACCACAGTTCCATGAAAGACATGTGTCACTTTACCTGGGTGGGCAAATGGCAAAGTTTATCTTTTTCCATTCTGCTTTTTGGTATGACAAGGATGAACCTTGAGGTCAAACAATCCCAAGTTAAAGTCCTGCTTTATGGCTGACGATCTGTGTGAACTTTCCACAAGTCACTCAACTTTGTGGAATGTGTTTCGTGTGTAGAATGGGTTATGGGTGAAGATTACGTGACAGGGCGTGGATTTTTAGACCATAGCACTGCTCTCTGTTCATAATCAAAGCAAGTTACACATACTGTGTTCTGGACATTGACTATTCAACACAGCACATGGCTGAGATAAGGATTTCCAATTTGCTTTTCATAAAACTTGTACCAATTTATACATCTGCTCACTCATAGTATATGAGAGCTTCTTTCTTCTCCTTTGCCAGCTCTGCAAGGTGTGATTACAGATGGTTTCTTTTCATTTTGTTACTTATCTGAATATCACAATTTTTACAATGGACACTTTTGCTTCAGAAATAACACTTTATTTAAATTTGAATGCCCATTCTCTTTCACCTAATCTAGGGAAATAATGGGAGGCACAAGAAGAAAATGCATGTTCTCCTCAACACATCTCTCTTCCTAAGACCTTTTCACACTATAATCTTGTTATCTAGAATATTTTTCCCTCAACTTTTCATTTAAATAATTATTACTTACCCTCAGACCTCAGACCCTTGATGAAGTCAAGTCCCCACTTACCCTGATTCATTTTATCTAATATGACTTGATTTTTATAAATATTTTCTACCAAGATATAATGCACACACCATAAAATCAGCTTTTTAAAGTGTACCATTCACTTTAACTGAAGTGGGGGCGGGGGGCAGAGGGGAGGGGAAGGAGATGGAGAAAGAGAAGGAGTCCTATACCTATCATCAGTCACTCTCTGTCTTCTCCACCCGCCAGGCTCCGGTCTATAGACTTGCCAGTTATACAATAAGTGCCCGTTTGAGTCTGGCTTCGTTCGTGAGCACGTTTTCAGGGTGCATCCAGGTTGTCAAGTGGTCAGTCCTTCCTTTGCATAGCTGAGGATCATAGAGACACACCACATTCTGTCTGTTCATTCAGCAGTTGATGCACATTTGTGTTATTTTCACTTTGAGACTTATAAATAATGCTGTTGTGAACATCTGCATACAAATTTTTTGTGTAAATATGTATTTCAATTGTCTTAAATATATACCTAGGAGTGAAACTGCTGGGTCCTATGATAAGTCTGTGTTTAATGTCTTGACGAACCACCAAACTGTTTCTGAAGAAGCTGCACAATTTTACATTCCCACCAACCATGTATGAACGTCACCACTTCTCCATCTCCTTGCCAATACTTATTATCATCTACCTTTGTTATTATAACTAAAAGATGGGAAGTAGTATTTCACTGTGATTTTGACTACCATTTCCTTACTGAGTAAATCTATTCATGCCATTACTGGCCATCCACATAGCTTCAACTATTTCTAAATATCTGTTCAAATATTCAAATCTTGCTATGGCCTGAGTGTTGGTGTCTCCCCCAAATTCATATATTGAGACCTAATACCTAATGTGATAATATTAAGAGATGGGGCCTTTGGGGCAGTAATTAAGTCACAAGGGCTCTATCCCCACAAATGGGATTAGTGACCTTATAAAAGAGATGGAAGTGGGCACCCTTCTGCCTTCTGCCATTTATGGATGCCATGAGAAGAAGCCATCTAGGAAGCAGAAATTCCTCATCACACATTGAATCGGCCAATGTCTGGATCTGAATCCCCAGCTCCAGAACTGTAAGCAACAAACCTCTATTGTTTATAAATTACCTACTTTAAGAAATTTTTGTTAAGGCAACACAAACAGACTAACACAAAAATTTTGCCTGTTTTTAAATTCTTTTTTCTTTTTATTGTTGAGTGGTAAGAACTCTTTATATATTCTGGGGTTGAATATTATGCAGCCATTTAAAACTATGTCTTGAAAAATAATATTGAATGATTTGGGAACTCATTGAGCCTTATCTCCAGTTTGCAGAAAGAGCTAAATTAAATCATGAGGATTGTAATAGAAGTCATCTTGAAGAGTTGTGATTACAGGTGATTTTAACATTCTTCTCTATGCTTTCCTCTACTTCCTACTCGGTCTTCACTTAGCATATATTACCTTCACAAAGCAAAGCTAAAGATTATTAACTAAAAGTTTGTATTTTCCTTAAGGTTGTACACAGACTTCTGGGTTTGACGATTCTTTCTAGGACTATATTGCTAGTGGACCCAACACCTAGCGACTTACGTGGCTTCAGATTCTATCAGGGAAGATGGCCATGTGTAATGAATTACTCTCTGGGAAATTAGGGTTGAAGATATGAGGTGTAATAGAGCACTATAATCAAGCCCCTGCCTAAGGGTTAACTCTGGCCTGGTGAACCATCATCAAGAAACACAGAAGGACCCACAGCCCTGAATTCATCTCTTTCACCTGACTACCATGGACTGATCTTCTTCTCCCCATTGGTGCCCAGTTGACCTGAGAACATGTCAGCACTCCACCCGCTTTATAAGACAGAGGTCAAATGAAATCAATTTAAAGAATGCGTAACAATTTTAAATTCAAGCAGAATTCTGTTCCAAAATATTCTCAGCATGGCTAAAGTTAGTTGAGCCTTGACTTTTTTAGTGGGCTCACCATGGACACCCTCAAGTCTACCACAAATGCAAATGTTCTAGATACTGTCTCACGATTCTTTAAAGGCAACCTTCCTCCATATTATAGTGGTGAGTAAAAAGTTAAAAGAAAATCAATTAAAGTTAACCACTACCCACTGTCTAGCCTATATAGCATGGCACATCCATTTGATATTGCTACTGAAATAATTTGAGGTTCTAAAATGATTTGATTTGTGATGCTAAAGTTAAGATTATTTCTTGTGAGTTTTATATCCATTTGAGAAGAGGAAAACTAGTTTTCATCAATTAATTTGTCTAATCTATTTTATACAAGATTTTGTATTATCAAAGTTGTGTACTTCTAAAATTTTCTCTAAATAATAGCCTTGGATTTATTCAAAAGTTACAATCCATACTAGAGGAATGGGCCATACTTAATAGTACTGATTTGACCAATATTATCAGTATTTCTTCATTTAAAAGAGCATTACCATAAACTAATCAGTGATGGCAGAAGTCAGCATAGTGGATATCCCTGGAAGAGCACTTAACTGGCTGAAACACAAAAGAACGAGGGGGCAAGGCTGGGAATTTGCTTTAGATCTTAGTCAGCTGGTATTTGCATGGTGTGATGTGTGTGGACATACTTACATATGTGCTCATAGGGCTGAATATTTAAGGTTTCATAGTCTACCATGCATATTGTATGAAATAAAAAAGAATGAGAGATCATTTATTAAGAGAGCCCTTGAAATTGGTTTATTTTTCATGCTCATCTCTTTCTGATATATAATGTATGCACATTGAAGAAAATTTGGGAAAATACAAGCAAGTATCAAAAAAAATAAAATTATTTACAATTGATTCCCACGGAATAATTTGTTATTATGAGAAATGTTGCCTGAAGCCCTGTGTATATACAGAGGCGCCTGGGAGCTCGTTGTCAGCACTGTCAACTACAACAGGAAGATGGGAGGCTGCATCCCCACAAACACACCCACCCCAGTGTCCACACTGCTTCCACCCAGAGAATTTTAAATCTCCTCCCTGGTTATTGCCTTGTCATTTGCCCTCTGTGACAGGCTTATGTTATCACTGTTGTGGCCTCAACAATCATTTGCAGAGTATGAAGCTGAGAACTCATATTCGGGGCAGGGAGAGGCCTGAGCTACTTCCTGCTTTCATCCTAGCGAGCTTCAACCTCTTGTTCACCTCAGTGGCTTCTAGATCTAGAATGGAGCTATGACATCACCTCCCATGGAATGAATTTAATGTGAGTTAGAAGGCTGAGTTGACATGTGGTTAAAGTCATGATCCTGTGATATAACAGTACGCTCTCTTGCATAAAGTATATATGAAGAATCAACCCCTTTGACCAAAGGCAGAGGTTGGCCCTGACTCATGAGCTTTTGGTGATGTGTGTGGACATACTTACATATGGCCTCATTAGGCTGAATATTTAAGGTTTCATAGTCTACCATGCATGTTGTACGAAATAACAAAGAATGAAAGATCATTTATTTAGAGCGTGGTGACTCAAGTCCTGGATTTCACAGGGCCTGGGATGGCTCAGACAGGAGAAGGCTCAGTGAGCCTTTGCCGCCCTCCAGGTGCTCTGCTAAGCCTTGCACAGATGTTCCCTTCATTCCTCATGATGGCCCCATAAAGACAGTGCCACTCTTCCTCCCTTTTCACAGGAGGGCCTGAGCCTCAGGCGCACCTCCACATGATGGACATCATCCCAGGAAAGCAGAAAATTTAAAATTAGGGAAGGCGGCCCAGGTGTGCAGAGTCCCAGGACCTGCTGGTAAAGGGAAGCCCAACTCCTTCTGAGCCGGATGGTGTCAGTGTGACTGGGTACAATGGGCACGAGAGAAGTGGGTGCCCCAGGTCAGTCATGGGCATGGAAAGAGATGCCAACCCACTGTCAGTCTTCCTACCTCCTCTGCCAGACTTCTTTCAACTTCCATACACTTACCTGAGGGAAGAAATTAGCCATGTGGCTACCACCTAATCCTATATCTGAATTTCCTCAGCTAGTGTGACAACTGGCTTGTAAATCTTTCATCTCCTAGAGAAAAATTATACTAATGTAAATGCCATCTAGATGTTTGTCAGAAGACCTAGGGTGCCTTTGTAAATGTTAGCGGTGGCATGTGTCATCTGTCTCATTGACGATGAGGAAGCTGAGTCAGAGAGAGGAAGTGTGACTGGAGTTTGGTTAAAAGTAAACCACTGTGCTTGATTTCATCTGAAAATCACAGCAATGCAATAGACCACATCTGCTATTCAAAATCAAAGGAAAAGAGCAAAAAAAAATTCCAAAAATACATATTGGTATTACAGCTAAAGCCACACTCTAGCTAATGGGGAAGGGGAGCCAAGCTAAGCAGACATCATTTATAGTGCATTTCCATTTACCATTCTCATCTTCACTGTGACACTAAACTGGCTGCTTAGCCCTAGAAAAGTTAGATACTTTCGTGGTTCATACGTGTGATGATTAGGTTTTCATGCTAATGTGTGAGATGTGCCTCCCTCAAAGCTTGTTAGGACATCAGCACCTTAGCTGTCTGACATGACTATAAAAAGAAAAAATAAAATAAAATTTATTCTTTCCCCTTGAGCATCAGTTTCCTTCACCCTAGAAAAGATTTTGGGCAAGATGGTCCGGGATGGCTTTTAACTCCTCTCTGTGCAGCAGAAGCTGGTGCACCAGCCAGATTCTCAGAGCTGTATCTAGTCCAATGGAGCCAGTGTTCTTCATCTTTCTGTGGACCCCACTCTCAATACCAGCTTCTGTTTCACTAGATTGCACTGTATCTGAATGCCTGGCTTGTGTTCTACCTTGTGCCAAGGAGGCCAACTGGCTCTGAAGCCTGGACCAGAGTGCTGGTCATGGGGGTCTCCACTCCCTTATTCTTTTCCCACCCACACCTAACAGCACTGCTTACAGCTCCATGCCCTACAGGAATGTTGGTGCTGTCTTGCCTGCCACCAGCCAATACACTGAGCTTGTTCTTGGGTGCCAGTGAACCCTTCAGGGCCACCTAAGTAACCCTCCTGGAGAAGCAATACTAGCTGCTGACTCTGACCTTAGCTAGCCCTTACACCACACCTGGTTTCCACATCATCATCTAGCTGCGTCTCCACCTGGCCACCTTCACAAGTACTGCCCAATCCCTAGGTTCTTCCCCTGAAGTCTACACTGATTGCCAACCCAGCTCTGGGTAACTTGACTTGGCATCTGAGGGTTCATCTGTAATAACTGCCTCTACCACAAGAAATTCACACCACCCCATCTGCCTTTTTGTGAAGGAAAATTGTTTCAATTAAACTTTTAAATTTCCTTTTTCTCAACAATAGGGCTGATTGTTTTGCTCAGCCAGGGTTTGTGTATGGTTCTTTCCAGCCTAAAACCCATGCATCTATACTCAATGCACAACATTTATGTTTCCAAAGCCCCCAGGTATTCATCCTCCTGTGGAGACCTCTCCTCCACTGAATGGGGCAGACCCATGTGATCAAGAGAAGTGATAACACATGACTCCCAAGCCTAGGCCATGAAAGAGATGACTGCCTTGATCACTGCTCATGCTGAAGGAAGCCATCCACCATGCCATGACACTCAAGCAATCCTAGGGAAAAACCTATGTAGACAAGAACTGAGACCTCCTGCATACAGCGAACCCCTTGCCAGCCTTACCACCTGCCAGTCCTGGGAAGGCATTGACCTACAATGCAAGCCCCAGCCAAGCCTTCACAGGACAGGAGTCCCAGCTGATATCTAACAGCTTCAGGGAAGACCCTGAACTGAAACTGCCCACCAAGCCACGCCTTAGTTCCTGAGCCGCAGAAACAGGGAGAGACAATAAATCTTTTAAGCCACTAAATATTAGAGTATTTACAATGCAGCAATAAATATCTAATACAGAATGCTTCTCCATCTAGCTCCGTGTTCCTATGGCCCTACATAGACATACAAGTACACATACACACAGACTTTCCTAGCTAAACTTTAAATTTTGAGATAATCGTAGACTGAAGTTGTAAGAAATAATATAGAGAAATCCTATGTGCCCTTTACCCAGTTTATCCCCATGGTGATAACGCACAGAGCTGCTTTACAGTACAACTAGGATGTGACATGGATGCAGTCAAGATGCTGAGCTGTCCCATCACCACAAGGCCTTTTAGAGTCACACCCCTTCACCCCCAACTTCCCCATACTTATTCTCTGGCAACCACTAATCTGTTCTCCCTTGCTATAATTTTCAAGATAGCTATATACAAGGAATAACAGTACACATAATATAAACTTTTAAATTTGCCTTTTTACCTTCAGTATTTTTTTTTTCTGGTGAGTCATCTAAATTGTTCCACGTATAAATAGTTTATTCCTTTTAATTGCTGAGTAGTTTTCCATGGTACGGATATACCAAAAGCTCATTTAAACATTCCCTCATTGAAGGACATCAAGGATGTTTCCAGTTTACAATTACTATGAATAAAGCTGCTGTAAGCATTCATGTACAGATGTTTGTGCGAACCTGTTTCCATCTATCTGAGATAAATGCCCAGGAGTCTAATTGCTGGTTTGTACGGTCTTTGCATGTTTAGTCTGATAACATGTTTAATCTATAAGAAATTGCCTGGGCTAGGATGAATAATCTCCCCAGTTCCCCAAAGATATCTAGGTCCTCACTCCTGGAACCTGGGATGTTAACTTAAATGGCAAAAGTAGCTTTATAGATGACGTTAAGTTAAGGATCTTGAGACACAGAGATTATTCTGGATTAGTGGGATGGCTCATAAATATAACAAGTGCCCTTATAAAAAAGAGGCAGAGGAAAATCTGACTATAGATAGGGGGAAAAGCAATGAGATTAATGTGGCCACAAGCCAAGGGGTGCTGGTAGCCTTTGGAAGCTGGAAGAGACAAAATGCGGATTTCCCTCTGGAGCCAAGATAAACCAGCCCTGCAGATACCTTCACATTAGCCCTGTAAGACTCATTTCAGACTTCTGACCACCAAAATTATAAGATAATAAATGTCTATTGTTTTAAACCACTAAATTTGTGCTAATTTGTTAGGCAATAGGAAACTAACATGCTGCCATACTGATTTTTTTTCCTGGGGTGACATTGAGCCCACTGTGAATGCAGAATATGAGTAACCAGAGTGTTTCTAGTGGGGCTGTGCTATTTTATATTCCCATCAATAGTGTTTGTGATTTATTAATACTTCTTCCACAATATCATCAGCACTGGGTATTGCTGTTATTTTTTCATTTTAACCATACTGGCAGGCATGTAATGACATTTCACTGTGGTATTAATTTGCATTTTCCTTATGGCCAATGATGTCAAATGTATTTTCATGTGTTCATGTGCCCTTTGGTGAAATATTTTTCATGTTCATCCATTTTCTAACCAGATTTTTTTGGCTTTATTACTGTTTCATTGTTAATTACTTATTTATCATTTATTTATGGTTTATTACTGTTTAATTATTGCTTATAATGTTTTTATTACTGAGGTTTCAGAGATTTTGATTGAGTCTAGAAACTAGTCCATTTTTGGACATATGGTTTGCAAATATTTCCTCTCACTTTTGAACTTGTTATTTCATCCTGTTAACATAGTCTTTGCAGGACAATTTATTTTAAACTAATTTATAGCTTTCATATGAATGCTATAACCCAATTATAGCACAAGAACCTGGGGAAAGGGGCAGGGGAAGGGAAAGGAGGAGGGAGGATGGGTGGAGGGAGGGTGATTGGTGGGTCTACACTTACGGTGCATCTTGGAAGGGTACAGATGAAATTTACTAAATGCAGAATATAAAGGTCTACATACAATAACGAAGAAAATGCCATGAAAACTATGTCAACCAGTTCGATGAAAATATTTCAAAATGTATATAAAACCAGCACATTGTACCCTATGATTGCATTTATGTACACAACCATGATTTAATAATAAATAAATAAATTTTGATGAGGTCCAATTCATTACTCTTACCAGATATACATTATACTTTTGGTGTTAAGCTAAAAAAGACTCTGCCTATCCCTAGAACCCAGGGATTTTCTCTTATTTTTTTCCTAGAAGTTTTATCATTTACATTTTTACCTTTAAGTATGTGGTTCATTTTGAGTTAAATTTTGTATAAACTATGAGGTTTAGACCAACGTTTATTTTTTAGCCAATGGGCCCAATTGCTCCTGCACAATTTGTTGAAGAAGCTATTCTTCCTGCATTGAATTTCTTTCGCATCTTTGTCAAGACTCAGTTAGCCATAGTTATATGAGTTTTTACCATGTTCCATTGACCTGTACCTATCCCTGTGCCAATCTCACACAGTCTTAGTTATCATAGGTATAAAATAGGTCTTAATATTGAATTGAGTGATCCGTCCTATTTATTCTTTTTTTATTTATTTATTTTTTTATTAAATCATAGCTGTGTACATTAATACAATCATGGGGTACAATGTGCTGGTTCCACAGATAATCTGAAATATTTTCATCAAACTGGTTAACACAGCCTTCATGGCATTTTCTTAGTTATTATGTTAAGACCTTTATATTCTGCATTTAATAAGTTTCACCTATACCCTTCCAAGATTATTCTTCATTTTTAAAGATTTTTTAGGAAGGCCAGGTACGGTGTCTTACACCTGTAATCCTAGCACTCTGGGAGGCCAAGGCAAGTGGATTCCCTGAACTCACAGGCTCGAGATCAACCTGAGCCAGAACAAGACCTCGTCTCTAAAACATAGCCAGGCATTGTGGTAGATGCCCATGGTCCCAGCTACTTGGGAGGCTGAGGCAAGAGAATCTCCTGAGAGCAACAATTTGAGGTTGCTGTGGGCTCTGACAACACGGCACTCTACCAAAGTGCAACAAAGTGAGATCCTGTCTCCAAAATAAATAAATAAATATAAAGATATTTTTAGGTCTCTAGGGTCTAGGCCTTCCATATAAATTTTAGAATAAGCTTGTCTATGTCTAACCAACACCTTAGGGCAGCAGTTCTCAACCTGTGGGTCGCGAACCACAGGAACTGTATTAAAGGGTAGCGGCATTAGGAAGGTTGAGAACCACTGCCTTAGGGA
Organism: Arctocebus calabarensis; assembly: GCA_963573935.1. NCBI lineage: Eukaryota > Metazoa > Chordata > Mammalia > Primates > Lorisidae > Arctocebus > Arctocebus calabarensis. Next base: position 26,612 of record CAUYON010105376.1, read on the forward strand.
GTGGTGCATTAAATAGATTTGAGAAAAATTGACATCTTTACTATGTTGAGTTTTATAGTGTGATATTTCCATTTATTTAAGCATTTTTAATTCCTTCATCAGTATTTGGTGATTTTCGGGAAACATGTTATACACTTTTTTGTTAGGTTTATAGCTAAATGTTTCCTTTTCATTGACGTGATTGTAAATGTTGTGCACTAATTTCTGCTTCCACATGCTTATTTTTCATATTCAGAAATGAGATTGCTTTTTGAGTAAGCATCTTGGATCCTATAATCATGCTAACTTCACTTATTAGCCCTAGGATTTTTTTTATTAAATTCCTTAGAATTTTCTACTAGATAATCATGTCATTTATTTCTTCTTATCCAATTTAAATGTCTTTTACTTATTTTTTGCTTTATTGCAGTGGCTAAAACTTTCAGTACCGTGGCATATAAGAGCAGTGTGAACCAGTACTTTTCCCAGTTCCCAGTCTTAGAAGAAAGTAGTCAGCCTTTCCCTGTTAAGTGTGATGTTAGCGGTAGACTTTTGTAAATGGTCTTTATCAAGCTGAGGAAGTTCCCCCTCCATTATTAGTTTGCTAAGAGTTTCTATAATAAATCTTTTTGAGATGGTTGATTATTTTTATTAATTTTTCAAGTGTTGAACAATCGTAAATACCTGTTAAATCCCACTTGGTTATGATGTATAATTTCTTTTTAGACATTGCAGATTTTAGATTTAGATTTTTAGATTTTGCAGATTATTGCAAATCTTTTGTTGATATTTTCATATCTAATGGTTTTCCATGGTTTTCTTTTCTTTTTTCCTATGGTTTTTCTTCATTTCTGTGGTTTTCTTTTCTTTTTCTTTCTTTTTTTTTTTTCTTATACTATCTAACTATCTTCTCTGGGTTTTGGTATCAAAGTAATGCTACTTTCAAAAAATGAGTTAAGAAGTGTTTCTGCTTCTGTTTCCTAGAAGGGATTAAGTAAACAGAGTATTGATTCTTTAAATGTTTAATAAAATTCTCCGGTGAAACCATACAGGCCTAGAGTTTTATTGTTTTGTTTGTTTGTTTGTTTGTTTGTTTGGGAGCTTTCTAATTACAAATTTCAGTTCATTAATGCCTATGGAACTGTTGTCTCTTTCATCTCAGTTGATTTTGGATACTCATAGTTTGTGGATTTAAAGGAATTGGTCCATTTATTCTAAGTTGTTGTATTTATGAATATAAAGCTGTTCATAATATTCTTTTATTGCTTTTTTGTTTTGTTTTGTTTTTTGAGTCAGAGTCTCACTTGGTCACCCTTGGTAGAGTGCCGTCGCATCATAGCTTACAGCAACTTCAAACTCTTTGCTTCAAGCAATCCTCTTGCCTTAGCCTCCCAAGTAGCTGGGACTACAGATGCCTGCCACAATGCCCAGCTACTTTTTGGAGACAGGGGTCTTGCTCTGGCTTAGGCTGGTGTTGAACCTGTGAACTCAGGCAATTCACCCGCCTCAGTCTCCAAGTGCTGGGATTACAGGCTTGAGCCATTGCACCCAGCCCCTTATTGCCTGTTAATGGTTCATTTCATTCTTGCTATTAGTGATTTGTGTCTTCTGTCTTTTTATCTTTATTAATCTTGCTAGGTTAATCAATTTTGCTGATTTTTTTTTAAAGAACTTGATTTTGGCTTTATTGATTTTTTAAATTAATTTCCTGTTTTTAATTTCATTGATTACTGTTTTAATTTTTTCTACTTTCTTCCTTCTCCTTACTTTGGTCCTTCTTTTTTAGTTTCTTAAGACAGACAATTGGTTGGAGAACTTTTCTCTTTTCTAATGTAAGAACTTAGTTCTATAAATTTGCCTCTCAGCTTTGTTCTACCTGTGTTTCACATATTTTGGTATATTGTAGATTCATTTTCATTCAATTTTATTTGTTTTTTAATTTTCTTTGAAACTTCTTTCTCTCATGAATTATTTGCAGACATGTTTAATTTCCAAGTTTGGATACCTTGCGGTTGTCTTCCTATTATCAATTTCTAAAGTAATTCCATTTTAAGTTGAACTCCATCATGATCATAGAACATACTCTGAATGCTTTTAATTCTTTTGAATTTAGTTATGTTAGGTAGCTAGTTAGAAACAGTCCTAGGAAAGAGGATAAGGAGGGGGCTTCCAGACTCCCATCTCAGTGCCACCCACCTTGATTCTGTCCTAATTGACTGCTCATACCTGGGCAGGAGGGAATGTTCCCATCTGCCAATCAGAACTTATGGTGCCAACTGCAAAAGGATGTAGAAGACTCTCTAGCCTAGCCATAGGAACATTAGAGTCTTAAAGGTGACCTAAAACAGCTTGAAGACTAATTATGTCATTAGCTTAAATCTATGTTTTGGCTCACACCCTGCAATGGGCTCTCAGAGAGGCTCCTGAGATGTCCACACCCACAGTAAGATTAAGGTTCCAAGGTGACCTCTGAAGCATGAGGTAGGCCTGATCCAGGTGGTATAAAAGAGAACCACTGGCCATAACCTTTGCCTCTTCACCTACTTTGCCTACTTCCCTTGGCAATGGGGCCCATTCATTGTCTATGGCTAAAGTACCTTACTCTGTCAACCTATATGTTACTTTGCAAATCTACCTTTCTCTTCCACTATAAACTTTGTTTCACACTCACCTTACTTTGAGTATCTGGTTATTTTTCAACAAATCACATTCCAATAACTAAGGACCCAGGCAGGTGCCTGAAATACAGACATTTTAGGACTTAGGCAGCTGCCTTGAAACCCAAGAGTTAGATTCATTTTATAGATCAAAATACAGTACGCCTTGGTGAATGTTTCATGGACACTTGATAAGAATGTTTATTCTGCTATGGTTTTATGAATGTATGTATATTAAACCTTGTTGGTTGATTGTGTCATTCACTTTCTGTGTATCCTGCTGACTTTCTGCCTAGCAGCTCTACCATTGCTGAGAGTGGGGTGCTGATGCCTCCAACTATATTATGGATATATACATGCATTTTTGATATTTCTCCTGTTATAAGAATGGGTTATATCATGAATGCTTTTTTGCATCATGCTCTTCTCACCCAATAATGCCTTGTGAAAATCTTTTCAGATTAACTGTAACAGGACTCTAATTCACTTTTTTAAATGGCTGTATATTATTCTATGATGTGAATTTACCAGAATTTATTCTACTATTCTATAAGGGTTTATTTGCTTTGCTTGATAGGTGACATAATTCCCAGTGAAGAGCCCACTGGCCTTCTCAATTGCAAGTCTGAGTTTTGATCAAAGAGGATGATAGTTGAAAATTCACAGTGGTTAAGTGCCTATTATAGGCAGTGAGGGTGGGAAGGAGGGGAGTAAACATAAGTCTATACTGAACCTTTTGAGAAAACACAGTGTGACTTTGGAAATCATCAATAATTTTGCTTGTAAGTCACAATAAATAATCCATAAAGTAAGTTCTATCATCCTTTCTTTACAAAAGAGTAGTAGCACCCCAGACAGATGTTCTCTCTCAATCTTGTAGGACTATGAACTGAAAACCTGAATTATTCTTAAGAAGGGACAAATTTCTAAAGATAAAATATATACCAATCCTGGCCAAAAGTGTAATTCCACAACATTCTTTACTCTGGTCAGAATCTCTTAAACTTAATTTACAAGCCAGAATATAAACAGATAAGAGAATCTGGGCGGTAGCAGGGTCAGGAAAGTTGAAGGAGTAAGAAATGCTTAGCTTGGGGAAGAAAAGACTAAAAGGAAATGTCTCTTCAGCTACCTTAAGGACTGTTATCTGGGAAGGAAAGGACTCAGTTCTGCAGGGCTCAAGAGGGCAATGCCCACCAGATAGAGGGGTCATAGGTTGCAAACCACAATGGCCAGGAATGGACAGCCATCCCATTCCAGAGGGAGCTCCTGCCCACTGAAGGGACTCCAACAGGGCCATGAGTCCTGAGGAGTCCAGCCCTTATTCAGTGCCTTCCAACTCTAAGACATTATAGTCTATGGTACTGACAAGTAACCACTGAGATCCCATGTCAGCTGTCCTCCAACTGCAGCCGGCCTGCAGTGGTGTGTCTTTTCCATACCCTCGGCAAACACTGTGCACATTCCTACCTCCAAATAGCTTCTCACTCTGATTCTCCTGCCTTGAACACTCTCTGCCTAACCTGATCTAGATAGGTCTTTAAGACCCAGAAGACATCCTGCCTCCTCTGAGAGGCCTTCCCTGGTAACACCAGCCCACCACATAATCTCTTACCACATAATTAACATCTTTTGGGAACATGTTTTTTTTTTAATAGAATGGCTTTTCCTGTTTAACTGGATCATTAGTTCTTTCTAGGCTAATCACCCTGCACCTCTTTCACAACTTACAATACCTTCCACAGGACTAGGCATGTAACTGAGTCTTCAAAAGTACTTGTTGATCCATTCATTTCCCTCCCCCCCCCTTTTTTTATCATAAATGCTTTAATTAGAGGTGAGAAAATGTAAAAGTGTTACAGAGTTTAGCTTTCTGTTTGGAAATGCCCTGGTGAAATCTGGCTCTACAGTATTTTAACTTAATAATGATCTCTCACAGCTCTCATTAAAACCGAGTCCCCCCTTACTGAAAGCTTCCTGTGATTAGCTTCCAAGAGAAAGGACAGAAGAAAATAGAATTCCTGGGTCTGCTAATAATGCTTTCCAAGTACAGGGCAACCCATGAAGATCAAGGGTGGGCTATGGCACACATACCCGTTCTCAGAGGAAAGAATTACCAACCAACTTACAAACAGAACAGAGTTCAAAATGTGCCTCTGTGGGGTTAAATTTCCTAATCCCCAACAGCAGGAGTGACAACAGGCCCCTAGTCAAATGACTGACCAGCCACTTTTGATCAATGACATTGTCTAGTGCCCCATGGCCACTTCAATTCCTTTGTCTTCTTCAGGTGCTAAGTGTGTAGTTCAAGCTCTCCCCCAGGGAATTCTTGGGGTAAGAGTCTGACCACCCATCCCACGGTCCACAGCCAAACAGTATATCTTGGTCAACTCAGGTGCCATAACAAATACACTGCAGATGGGGTGGTCTTTTTCATAGTTTGGGGACTGCATTGGACGAGTTAGTGTCTGGTGAGGGTCTACTTCCTGGTTCCCGGACAGCTGTTTTCCCAGTGTGTCCTCACATGGTGGAAAGAGAATGAGGCATCTCTCTGAGGCCTCTTTTATAAGGGGACTAAACTCATTCATGGAGGCAGCACCCCCACGACCTAATGGTCTCCCAGAGGCCTCTCCAAAAACGATCACTTGGGGGTAGGGTTTCAGCATATGAGTTAGCACACATACCTAAGCCCCTCTAGATTATGGTTTTCCTGAGAGCATTTAATTCATCCTAGGCATCTGGCAGATTCTCACGTAATATGGGTTGAATGGATGACTACAAAGATAAAGAGCTGGAGAGACCACTGGCAGCAAGGCACTAACTGCTCACATGAGACATAGGAGGGAGAAAAGTTGCTTATTGGGCTTAAGTCTTGAAGGCTAAAGAGCATTATTCTAGGCCAAGGTAAGGCAGAAAGAAGGGGCCCAGAGGTGCAACTGGTTTGGGGAAAAATAAGAAGTAACTCCTATATGACAGCACCACAGAGGTGAGGATCAAGAACTAAGATGGGGCCAAAGTCAAAGTCTTTCCACTCATGATAAGGAACTTGGATTGAATTAGGTTAAGAAAGCCAAGGTACAAAGAGCTTTTAATTAGAAAAATGAGATTACAGACATGTATTTTAGAAAGGTAAATGACTTACTACATTTATAGAAAAGGGGGAAATATTGACATACATACTTATCTTACTAAATATTGGGGGAAAATCTCTGATAAAATTCAGCAAACATTTTGAATTGTAAAACAATTTTTGAAAACTAAGATCCTAAGTAAATTTTCTTAACTTGTAAAAATGTATGTATTAGCAATGTCCTTTTGGATAGTTGAAATACACAAGGGATCAGTTTGTAGCCAGAAACAGGCAGGTAATCGTTACCAGTAGAATTTATCATTATACTCAGGGCCTCAGCCAAAGCAATAAGAAAAGAAAATTATTAATATTAGCTAAATCTTGCTGTATGCACAGGTAAAAATATTTCCCCAAGAGGAAGGATGAATATAAAGGAATGTTCACTATCTTATTGTTTGTAAGATGTTAGAAACTATCTATATGTCTAGTAATAGAGACCTGTTTGAAAAAATTTTAGTCCATTCATAATTTGAATACAAAGTGAACGTCAAAAATAATGAAGCAGAATTATAGATACTAATAATGAAACATCTCCAATGCATATTAAGTGAAAAAAGCAATTCACAGAACAATATATGTGTAATACTTTGCTTTGTGCAACACAAAGGAAGGAGAAAAGAAAAGATGAAAGGAAGAAAAGATGTTTGTGTGTGTGCACGTGCACACACCCTAAAAAGTAAACAGCAAATTATTATTGGTGATTATTTCTGAGAGGAATAAAATTAGAAGTTTGGGGAAGGAAGCAGAGTGTAAACTTTCACTTCTCTCCCCATATATTTGCGTATTGTTTGAAACATTTTGGTGAAACTCTATCATATTTTTTTCTAACACCATTGGAAGAATCTTTCTCAAAGCAATTGTCTGGCAAACCAGTAGTTTATTGCAATAATCAAGGCAAGAAATGGTGAGGGCATGAATCAGGGCAAAAGGAAAGAAAAAAAAGATGAAACCCTTTAGAGGCAGAAGGGCTGGGCTTGGGAGAAAGAAGTATTCAAGAGTCTCAGATTTGGGAAGCCCATGAACAGTGACACATTAACATGGAACAGAAGCAAGAGGGACAGACTGTGAAATCATTTGGAGACATGCTATTTTTAAGGGGTCCCCAGAATGGTAAAAAGGCAGGTTGCACCACCAGTTTGTGACACAGATCTGGATAGACATGCCACTAACCTTTAGACAATGATATCAGACACCATCATCAGTCCTACTTGTCCCCCAGTTGCCTCTACACTAATTCCTACTTTTATAATTGATTCTCCATGCAGAAGATAGAATCATCTTTTGAAAAACGGCCAGTGGCTTCCTATTGCACTTGCCAAGTCTCAATGTGCTGCAAGCCTGCCCCACCCACCTCTGGCTCTGTACACTCAGCCCTCCAGCTCCTCCCCTAGAATGGGCCCTTGCACTCATGTACTAGCCCGACACACACACTTCTCACCCACCTACCAGACAATTACACTCATCATCTAGGGCTCCACTTCAGTTACATCTGAGAGAAGCCATCCTTGATTTCCACATCACCATGACCAGGTATTTTCTCTCTTTTGTTGTCCCCATCACCACCTGAAGAGAAGGAAGCTTGTCTAATTGTCTATCCCCAATCCTAGCCCAGGCCTACCCCAGAATGGGCCTCAGTCAATATCTCCTGAATTAAGTTGTTGGTTAATAAGTTGACAGTGGAATGCATTCATGAATAGATGAAAGAAGTTTAGACTGTTCAGAAAAGTTCTGGAAACAAAAATGGGAAGACAGGAAGGCTGCATAAGAACCAAAGAAGAAAAAACTTCAGGGCAGCATCTGGTGCTGCAGGTAGGGAAGCTAGACAAGCATTGGAAAGGGTTCAGATCAGGGGGCACTAACCAAACTTCTCCTACCCAGGATCAGACAAAGCCAATTACTACATGTTGCATGAAGAGAATAAGAAGTGACATGGGAGGAAGGGATTTAAAAGGGAAGAAATGGGGTTGAAAGAGGAGTTGGGAAGGAGGGAAGGCTGTTTCAGGGTGGAAGACACCTAAGGAGGAAGTCTCTTTCTATATAAAACAATTAGATGAAAACAAAGGTAGTAACTATTCAGGACTCTCTAATTATTAAATCACCACTTGCTACCATGCACACCTTTGAAGGTAAGTCTGTTGTGTTTGTGACGTGCATGACTCCACCAGCTGGGCCACTGCCCACCCCTTCCACAACCCCCAGTGACAGTGGGAGTAGCACTTCTCATCATGAGTATTGGCAAACACCATAATCATGACTTTTGTCCAGAAAGCCAGATGCTAACCAGCACACCCATGCCCTGGCAGTCCTACCAAGTGGGTAAGCGGGCACAGCCGGGCTGAGGGAGCAGGGGCAGGAAGGGGTAAGAACTTATGGTCAATACCCGCAGACTTCAGAGACCTCCCTACTAACCATTATGTGATCAGTCTTATTTTCTTCTCCCACCTAACTTAGTAAGTCGCTCTGTAGATGAGGTTCTTCTCTATTACAGGAGTTGCTACTTCCAGGGGGAAAAGTCACAGCTCAGTTCTTCAAATGGTGCACTCACTACCTTCTCACAAAGAATGGTCCTTGAAAAAGCAATTTCTCTCTCCCTCTGATGAGAGGGAAACCCCAGAGGACTCGGCCCCAAGAAGGAATGAGCAGCCCAAGCTAGGGCTACCAAGGTCCTGTGAACATGGGAGTCAGGGAATGGACAGAGGTTTCTCAGGACATGAAGAAGGAGGGGGTGGTGGGGACAGAAGGGCACCTCCCCTGCCCCACCCCTGATAGCTCACCCATCCACATAATTTTCTGGTAGTATTTATTTGCTATTTGTTCCTTAATTTGGTAAAGGCCAATCAGAGATATGCATCAAAATACTTTTTTAAAAATCTATGATAGCAAATCTTAAATTGAGAGAACTACATCTGTAAATTATTATCATTATTATTTGTAAATTAGGAGAAAAAACATGGATTTTCACTTTTAATATAAAACACCTTGATAAATGAGCATCCCTGAAAACCGAGCACCTTGATAAAAGAGCATCCCCCTCTTGGGTGCCTCCATTACTGACTGTGATTCTAAACCATCAACATCTAAGATGCTGCATCTCCCACCACGGGATCGTCAGGAGTTCCTCCAGGCACAGACAGCCACCTGAGCCCCCACACTCCCATCCAGCATGCAAATCACACCCACAGACTCTTACCACCCAGTCCTATAAGACCTATTCAAGGCTTTCCTATGAGCAGGGTCATAGTTTACTGTCTTCTAGCACAGACTCCTAGTTTAGTAGCCACCTGTAAGAAACCTTCAACAAATGTTTTAGGAATTCTTTAAATATTTCTCTGTTTGATGCCTACAAGAACAGTAACAAAATCTGAGAGCCTTCCAGGTAAGTTTATTTGATCATTTCTTATCCTGAAAACCCCATAAGTAGCTAGTAGCCATTTTAGAGAAGACTTCAGAATTTGTATGTACTTGGAACAGTGAATTGTGTGTGTCAACTTAACTGGGCCATGGGATGCCCAGATATTTGGTTAAACATTGTTCTACATGTCTCTGAAGGGCTTTTTGAATGAGATTAACATATGAATCATTAGACTGAGTAAGAGATTTCCCTCCCCCATGTGAGTGGGCCTTCTCCAATAGAATGACAGCCTAGATAGAACAAAAAGGCTGACTATCTCCTGAGTAAAAAGGAATTTCTCTTGCTTAACTGCCTTCAAACAGTAATACTGGTTTTCTCCCCATTTTTAGATTCAAACTGAAAAACTGGTTCTTCCTGGATCTCAAGTGGAAACTTACATCACCAGCTATCCTGGCAGTCCAGCTTGCTGACCCACTCCACAAATTTTGGAATTTGCCTACATCCAAAATTGTGTGAGTCAATTTAGCCATTTTCTTACAATAAATCTCTTTTGTTTTAAGAAATTATTGGTTTTGTTTCTCTGAAGAACCCTGACCAATACAGTGCCATTAAAGACAACTTAGCAGAACACTCATTTCCAGGACTGGCTGATGCTGGCAGAGGCCCCAGCAGACATACAGCAGGGGAAGGAAGGAGGTACAGCTCCCACCACCACCACTTTGGGGCTCAGAGACCTGCCTCCTTCTCACAGCTCTGCTTTGGGGACCACAGAGTTGAATGCAGGGACATTTGAAAACACATGGGACACAGAACTTACTTGACCATATTTGGGATCCCTATGAAGCCCAAACCTGCAACTCATTAGTCAATGACTTGCTAAGCTCTCTGAGCACCAAAGTGGAGGCATCACCAGACCTTCACAATCCTAGAGCACCACAAACACCACTTGTAAGTGGTTTCTGAAAGACAGTCACCACATGCCAACAGAAGACCCTCGTGCTCATCACACCAGAACCTCCCTCATTTCTAGAAGATCTTTGAGCATTCAGGCCACAGCTTAACTGATACCAGGGCAAAGACCTGTCTACACAAGTCAGTAGAGGAGCAACAGGCAAAAACTGTCCATCTGGAAACTGCTCCTCAACAATTTGAGTGTGGGGTGGAGGTCACAGGTGACACAGTAAGCCAAAGCCTATTGAGGCACAGTGGTGGGTGATGTGTGCCTAGGGCTCATTATATCATTCTCCCCATTCTTTTATTTTTGTATGTTTTGTATGTTGCAAGCATGTTTTAAAATTCCTATAATAAATGCTTAAATTTCATAAAAGAATGGTTCGCAAGGCACAATACAGGATGTATGAGTGACCTAACAAAGCATCCAGGGCTGCAAGCAGAGATGTTGGAGATCAGGGTCAGGCAGTCTAGGCTGCACCACTCCTAGGTCATGGACAGAAAGGACAGATGGGACCAAGGCTCTCTTCCTCCTGTTGCCAATTCTTACGTGCCTCTCCTGCTGAGCAGGCTAGGGGAGGGGAGTCTTCCACTTGGGAAGACACAGGGATCCAAACTGGGGTTCAGGGAAGGAGAGGCAACAAGAAGGGACATGCTAAATTGTGGGCAGGGAAGGGGCCTAGGCAGGAACTAAACTGGGTGTTTGCCACAGGCCAATCTGTATTTCTGCCAGCATAGAGCACAGCTCGTGTAGCCAAGGAGGGGGAGGGTGCACCACAGCCAGCCACCTGTGCTGTTCACTTCAGTCATAGAGAAAGCATGTGCAGGGCAATGATGGCACACAGTTGGCCTTCCAAATCCCAGAGGACATTTTTTAAAAATTATGAAAAGAAGCTCGGTGCCTGTGACTCAACGGGCTAAGGTGCCAGCCACGTACACCTGAGGTGGCGGGTTTGACTCCAGCCCGAGCCTGCCAAACAACAATGACGGCTGCAACAAAAAAATGGCTGGGCGCTGTGGCGGGCACCTGTAGTCCCAGCTACTTGGGAGGCAGAGGCAGGAGACTCGCTTGAGCCCAGGAATTGGAGGTTGCTGTGAGCTATGATGCCACAGCGCTCTATCCAGGGTGACATCTTGAGGCTCTGTCTAAAAAAAAAAAAAAAAACCACAGGATAACAACTATTTACATAGAAGTTACATTATGTTAGGCATTATAAGTACTAGAGATGATGTCAAATATACAGGGATGTATATATAGGTTACATTCAAATACTGTGCCATCGTATGCAAGGGACTTGAGTGTCCATGAATTTTGGTATCTTTGAAGGTCCTGGACCCAACTGCAAATGCCCTCATAATTAGCTTATACTTTTGAAGCACGTAACATTAGAAATTTTTAATGTATGCAAAGCCAAAAGCACTAGTATTAAACATATTGTTAGGAGGTCCCTCTAGACTGCCAAGCAATTCCATTTAATGGAATTTAATAAAATGAAGTTTGTCAGGATGACCTCAAGGTGGACAGCACTTCTGATGTGAGGCTGGCTGAAGGCCAAATTCCAGAGTTTGGAGAGGTCCTACAAGTTTAAATTCTGAAAATTTGGAATGGAATCTTTGCTTCTCTTTCTGCCTATTCAATAGACAGAAGTGAAGAAAGCCTCTTTTGAGGGGTTTTTCACTTCAGAAAAGGATACATTCCAGATGACACCCTAGAATGGCTTCAAGTCTAAAATGTAAACAGCATGACAATGATGAGCTCTGTGAACATTTTTCTCAAAAAGCCTTGGCTTTAAGGATTTCAGATAGTCAGGGTGTCAGGGTGTCAGGAACCCAGGAGGACAGAGTGAGTCACCTGCTAAAGTAACCTGCTTGAAATTTCTTTTCTGCAGCTTCTCCCTCCAGCATCTCGGTTGCCCTGCAGTTCTTCATGGGACCCTAAATTCATGGCTGGAAATCCAGAGCTCCACAGGTGAAGGCAGGACTTGTCTGACCAGCCATGGAGCAGGGCAAGGCAAGTCTGAGCCCAGAACCCATGGATCAAAGAATCCATGGATCTAACTAAGCTGCCACCATCTGCCCTGGCAAGAGTAGAAGGCTGATCCCAGCCAGTGGCGCCTTTCCAAGCTGAGAAGATGCTAGCTCACCCACCAAGAAGAGCAGTGGTGGTCCACTTCTTCTGGGCAGGTCAAGTGGAGTAACAGAGTGAAGCTGCATCCAGACATTTTCTCACCAACTTTCACAAAGATGAAAAAGCATAGCATGGCCTGTCATTGTGGAAATGGGGCCTTTGGCCTCTGGTGTCTTGCTAGGGATCAAGTGGTCCAAACAAAGAGAGCGACCATACCCCTACCCCAGCTCCAGTTTGATGAGTGCCATTCTATTTATTTATGATCATGACTGTTCTGAAATTCTGAAATGATCATTCAGGGAAAACAGCAATCCTAGTACTGGGAGACACAGATTGATGACACATCAGTGGACCCTTGTCCCTTTGTTGTTTGTGCTTAGGGATGGGAAAGGCAAAATCACAATGGGGACAAAATTATTTGTTTTTCTACCTCCTGAAAATTAGTAATTATGAACTTGCGGGAGCACAAGTAACTTGTAAGGCATTCTGTGCAGCTGTACCCATGCACACAACCCCATGGTCCACATCCAGCCCCAGAGCAGGCCATTCCAGTGCTCAATGACTCCCACCAAAAAGATATTCATTGTAGGTGTTTTATGGTAAAATGCAAATTTTTTTTTCTTGTCCTTTACCCAGGAAATTATTTTTGCATAACTATGGCTATTTTTATTTTCATTACATCTGTAACCATTTTATGTATGAACTAAATAATTCCACTAACTTCATTATTATTGGGGTATTTTCATTGAACATGCTGGCTTCTCCTCATAGTCTTCCTCTGAAGTCCACTGTACACTTGGGTCCTGTGGAGGCTGGCCCTGGCCCCAGTGGTCTACCAGTTCCCCCCACCCACCCAACCCAGACAAGCACATTTCTGACTATGGAGTGTTCTTCCACCAGCCCATCTCTTCCAATTACATTAGATGTTGCAGTGGGCACAATACCACCATTTCCACCTCACCAAGCTCCCAAGTCATAGAGACAAAGACCAAACCCCACAGAACCTTGGTCTTAATTTCCTGCAGCCAGGATGGCAAGGTCCAGAGAGGTGAGCTGACTGCAAGCCCCACACTGAAGGGGCAAGTGGAGCTGTGGCCCAGGTGCCCCTCACCAGGCCAGGTCTCTCCTTTGATCCATCATACTCTGATCCAGGGGCTGCAAGCACAGCACATCCTTTATGTCTTGTCTTTCGGCTAGAAAGCCAGTCTCGCAGGTGGGTTTGCATGCTGGATGCCTAGGCTTTCTGTTCCTAGGACTCTGCTGAAGTAATATTTACCATATATTCTGCAAACGTAAAACATCACAAGGAGGCAGCAGCAGAGAAGTCTGGTCTTGATACATTAAAGTTTCACTAACAGCTTATCTTTCAGAATGATTTTTTTTCTTAAACAGAAACATAAAAGAAATGAATGAGATAACTGAGTATTTCTAGAAATATGACATTTACTATTGTCTAATAAAAAAGAAAACAGATCCCATCCAGAGTCATTATAAGTTGTTTACTCATGGGGTGTGTAAGTGTGTGTGTGGTCATTGTGATGTGTGTGTGTGCATTTAATGTATCTATGCTTGTACCACATAAAAAAGATGATATTTTCTAGATCAAATCAATAACTTTACCTATTAATGTCAAAAGAATTTCTTAAATTATTTTTCAAACAATTTAAGCAACATTTATGTGTAACCTACCTATATTATTAGATATTTAAACGATTTTAAGAGAAAAATCAATCTTCAAAGTTTAACTCCACTTCAAGGCACAAATTGCCAGTCTAGAACCAAAATAATATTTAATCAATTTCTCCATAATAATCTCTTATGGATCTACTTATAATAACTTATGTATATGATCTTTGCTCTTAGTTACCACATACCAAAAGCGCATAGCTCTAAGAAAAAAGAAAATATAAGACATTTTTATATACTTAGTCGAGCAAAAAGAAAAATGATTAAGAACATATTTTAGATGAAATACAATTTATAAAGACCACCTATAAAGAACAATAGGACATTTATAAATAAAACAAATAATTTTCAATCTCATCAGATTCCCAAATGGGAGAAACAAAATAATGTTTAAAGAGGTCTTGTGAAAACAAGGCTTCGTTCCAAAAGGGAAATGCTCTAGCATACTGGGAAATGATGTCGTACTTTCCTGATCACTCCAATCTAGAAAGAGTTAGTCATCGTCACTGTCAGAACACTCCACAACTGAAACCTATGTAAGTTTGGCAAGGCCTTCACAAGTATTTATGAATGTCATAAGCTGCTTGCTCACCTACTGCTGACACATGTAGGAACAGCTCTGAGCAGTGGGCACCTAAGCATTGCTTTTAAATTGGGTCTCTGGATTCTTGCCCTTGGCACCTGAGTGAGTCTTAAATGTAAGCACTTCTGGTTACCTTTTTCAGTATGTGGTGTGATATGATCTAAAAAGGGCCTTTCTTTGGGGGACCACCTTGAGCCCAAAGGCTAACTCAGAGCTACCTCTGCAGACTTATCTCCCACCTTCCAGCCTCATCTCTCCCATGCAGGCAGTTTTAAAGCTGAACCTCAAGGCCCTGCCTGTCTCCAGACAGTTCTATCTCAGCCCAGTGGCTCTTTAAGAACTGAACTCCCCCCCCCCCCCCGCCACTCCTGTCCCCGAACTGTTCATGTCTATCTTTCCTCTCTAAGGTCTTTTCTTCATGAATCTGAAAAGGAGGTGACGCATCTGTATTTTGTCTTTTGAACATCCTAAAGATTAGGAGTCTGCATGAGTGATGGGGTCTTAGCCAGCTTTGACTTCAGAACAGTAGGATTTAAAGGCTGACAGCACCATAACCAATACTCATTTGTATTTCCATAGGTCTTTAGTCCAAATATAAAATATGAGTCTTTAAATGGAAATTTAATTAAAACATTCATCGTTCATGTTGTTGGATTTTTCTTTTCTATCAAGAGCAGAGTTTCTAGTTCATTCTCTTTTACGTCATCAAAAGAAAAAAAAAAAAGAAGGGTCATCCTTGAAGGGGGATACAAAAGGTGTTGCCAAGAAGGTCCACCTGACATGAATATAAACTTTGATGCTCTGTAAGCTGAAGCCTTCTCAGCTTCCAGATGTGCAAACTCAACAATGGACCAATTTAACAAGTTATGAGCTTCAAATTCTAGCACTACTCAGGAACTTTTTCCATTTTAAAATTTTATATCCCTCACTAATTAATATTACAAGCAGATGCTCAAATATTTTGATGTTTCCTAAATGACCAAAACCCAACATATTTCATATTTTAGAGTCCCTGCTCTCAGATTAAATTGAAACATTCATGAATTACAATTCTTGTGTGCAATATCACCTGTAAGTAGATATTTCTATGAGAAGGGAAAATCTACAATAACACAGTATGTAAATTTTTCAAGAAACTGGAAAATATTCAGGGGCTTTATTTCATTTAGAAAAAATTTCTAACAAAGAGAATACTAAGTCCTTTCCCAAACACTAAGCCTTTAGATTTTATTATTGATTTCCAATCACATTATAAAGATTGTCCATTTCCTCTATCAGAAATCTTTTAAAGAAAGGATACCAGTAGAACTGTTCACCAATCAGTGAGGGTTTTTCTTAGTTTTGTAATTTTTTAATAAAACAAATTTGTGGTTTTAAATTTCAGCATGGGAAATGTGGGAATTTTCACAAGTGCACCAACAGGGGGCCATGTGATAATTTGAATCAAACACGCACACAAGAATTTGTCCTTTGGTGTCTGGTTTTCTTTCTGCGTGATTTCAAACTTCTCCAGGAACGCAGGGGACAATGCCTGCATCTACGTTCACATGACACCACGATTCACACCTGCTGATGAACAAGATAGTAAACCACACACAATGGTACATAGCACTAATCAGTGACGCTGTGCACCCCTGGTCACTGAAACCCTTAACTTCTAGGCACCACAAAGTTACTCCAAGAGACAGGCTCTGCACAAATCTAGACCTCTAACTACATATACTACTGCTGACACAGAGGGTAAGCCATAAACCTTAATCAACAGATTGTGGAAGCAGGGCTAACTTAATTTAGTACATGGTTCATTACTTTGGCACATTTGACCTTTAGAAGTAGATGGCTGCCTTCATTTTTCAAAAAGCAAAGGCATACATGGAGAATTCTCCCTCAATTGAAAGCTAACATGTTCAACATGACAGGTATAAAAAGCTTTGCCACAGTTTATTTATTTATCTATTTATTAATCTCAGAGTTGTCAGGGTATTTTGTTTGGTTTTATTTTTCTTTTTTGTTTTGGGCCAGGGGTTATATAATTTAAATAAGCAATACAAGAAGAAGACTATTCATTTTCTCCTAAAATAAACTCAACCAAATATGCATAGTTGATACTGATCAACATCCTACTTGGTAAAATATAATAATCCATATTCAGAAACCAAGATGAGCATTAAATTAAAAAGATTAGAAAGTAAACTCAAAAGGCAAAGAAGGTCTCTGTTTAATACTAATGGTCACATTCGTTTGTAAGTACTTTGTGTATAGTGCAAGGTAACCTGCAACATTAACTGTGCCTTTTACTGTTTTGGTTCCAAAATTACCTAAGGATGTATACTGTGGAATTTTTAAACTGACTCTAGAGCCAGATGGGCCATCCTGCGGTTTTCTCCATGTTATTGACGACACCATGGGAATAGAGTTTTCCTCTCATTTCTTTTTCAATAAAAAGTCATGTCTTGGAGTGGTAGGACTGAAATAGTGCAATCCTCCCCTTTGTACAAAGGAGAGCTGCCCAGCTACAGAGGCTCTAGTAGCTCACTGCTGCCCGACAGGCAGGGGGAAATAACCATGTGGCAGATTAATTGAACTGTGCTGAGCATTTGTTCTTTAAATATGCAATGCGTGCATAAGACAGGAGTTGTACTGACTACATCATGATTTTATAATTCTTTGTACGGGAGGAAAAAACTCTTTTCCAGCCTGTGGCTCCAAACGCAGCACCCACATCTCCTTTTAGCCCATTTAGATGGAGACTATAGTCACAGAAAAATAGTCCCAAATTTGCGTTCCACTGCCCTACCCCAAAGCCTTTCTGTGTGTAGTGACAGACAAACACCAGAGAAAACCTGGCCTGGGTGAGAAAGCAGAGCCCGGTCTTAGAGGGGAAAAAGCAACACAGCACTTGGCCTGCTCTGCAAGGAGCTGGGAATTCTTGCTGTGGGGAAAAGAAAACGCCCACCCTGCAGCGGAGGGAGGACCCGGCCGGAGCAGTGACCCTCCGTGCGCTTCTCCTCCCGAGGGCTGCCCGGGTCCTGCAAGTGTGTTTGGTCTACACTAGGTAGGCCGGACCCTTCCCAGGGATAGGTGCCCATGTCGGAAGGGGCCCTGGCTGGACGTCTGGTAAAGCCCAGTGACAAAGACTTGGCCGAAGACGGCGGCCTGGGGAAAATCAGGACAGACTGGGCGGCCTGGCTGTTAACCTTTCCCAGAGGATGTGGGGTAGGGTAGCGCGTTGGTAGTTCCTCCTCATGGCTGTCAAGGGAGCTGATGGCTAAGGAGTGCGCCTTTCCTCGTCTCTAACGTGATAGTCGCTAGTACTTCCCATACCCGGGGCTTCAGGGAAGGACGGGGTCTGCCCCGAACTGGCCCCTACCCAGGTCCGGGACCCCTGCCGGGGTGGCCCGCGCCCACACCCACCTTGACGACGTAGGTGACTCCGGGCCCCAGCACCTGGTCGTTGGCGTGTGGCGCGCTCCGTGGGGGCCTGGGCAGCGGCTCGTCGCCGGGCCGGCCCTTCCTGGCTGCGCTCATGGCCGGGGCGCGGGGAGCCGGGGGCGCGCTGCCGTCCGGGGCTGCCAGGCTGGGCGCACTGCAGCTGCCCGAGAGCCGCGCGCCGGCCCGCTCTCGGGCGGCGGACGACAGGCCACGGAGGCCGGAGCTGGAGAGTTTCAGGTGGGACACCTTGTGGAGCAGGTGGCCCAGGCTGCCGGGCCCATCGTCGGGCGCCTTGCGCAGCGCTTCTCTGGACACCAGGTAGGGGGCCACCGCCGGGGTCTCCCGCGCCGCGGAGACCTTGCCGCCACCGCCGCTTACCGACAGGCTGTGGAGAAGGTCATCGACGGATGTCACCGAGTCATTCCTGAAGCGGTTGTACTTGGTGCGTGGAAGCATGCCCCTCCGTGGGCTCGCTGCATCCACCTGGGCGCTGCTGGTGCCGGCCCCGGCGCGGGCTGCCGCGCATAGCAGGCGAGCCACGGTCCCTGGAGCGGGACAGAGGGTGGGGGCCCCGGGACAGCCCTCTGGAGAGGGAGAGCAGAACCAAAGGACGGTGCCCTCCCACCATTAAAAGCCAACACAACAGCGACCGCGCAGGCCTGGCCCGGGAGCCTCCTGCTTGGGGTTGCACGTTTGCTTTGCAAAAGTCATAGTTGCCTCTGATGGAGCGCCCAGCTGCTTGGGGCTGCTCACAGCGAAAGCATGACTCACTCTGAGAGGAGACCCTTCTCAACAAAGGCTCGGTGAGCACTGCAAATCACTTCCTGTAGCAAAAAAAAAAAAAAAAGGGAAAAAAGAAGAAAAAAAAACGACATCCACCCGCTGACAGCACACTAGAGCCAATCAATTCTCAAATTTCCTTTTTCTACCTTCCCTGATATTTCCTTCCAACCTTTGGGGTTTTTCACCTCCCTATCAGCTCCCCACTCTGCATTCGTGCCAAAGGTAAATCCAGCTTCTTCAAATGGTCAGATGAACTTTCTGAAACCCATTATTCTATGTGAGGTTTGCTCTTCTCTGCTCAGCCCATCTATGTGAGCCTGGGAAAGTGTCTAACAGAGATGCGTTAAAATGTGACGAAGGCTTTTTAAGAACAAGATCGTCAGTGAATCCTGGTGAATTCTTATTTGGAAGGAAGCAGAAATTTTTGAGTAGAAGAAAAAAGAACATTCCCCCCACCCCCAGATGAACACAAAATACCAGTTTCCTCGGTTTTTCCTTTCCTTTTCAAATCAGCAGGGCAGCCATGACAAGTGTCTTTGTGGCAATGCAGTTCCTCAAGAAAAAAAAAATCTGCATATGAACTTCTACATAGTGCCAGTCAAGGGGTCTTCCCTAATTTACATCAGTCTTTTTCAGCCAGGGTTGAATTGAATATCCACTTCCAAAAAAGAAGAGTGCTTCTTTGACGAATGGCAACAGGCTCTAGAAATCCATTCCAAAAAAGGGCTGCATTTGAAGCTTTATGTCTACTGAATGTGTTTAAGCTCTGGAAAAACGCCTAAGAACCGCTACAAATATATTTCAATGTTCCTTCGGTCGCTGCTTGCAACCCTGCAGTCAGGAAGGGAAAAATGAAGCTGCTTTCATTGCACATCCAATCCGCAGGGGGAAAAAACACCTTCTTTTCAGGAGTCAGTCTCAGGCTTGGAAGTGAAATGCACAGACAGGCCTTCTTCCTCTCAGAACAGTGCAGTCCTCAGAGGTCTGCCGGAGACTCTAAAACCCACTGACACCTGTCCTCAGTGAGCTCTGCCAATCTTCCTCCTGCGTTATGACCTGCCCCACGGTGAAACACTCACTATCAAAGTTTCCCAGCAACTTCTGCAGAAGCCAATGAATTCACCTCTAACACATTATCAGGTCACCCTGAGTCCTCCCGTGCTCGTGACTGAACGTGTGTGGCACATGAGGTCCCAAGTCTTGAACCCTGCTCTGCAGAGCAAGATTTAAGGAGCGCCACTCATGGCGGGTTCGCTGACCAGGCCAGCTCCTAGAACGCAGAAGCGCCCAGGAGCCGCGGCGTCCCCGGCACAGGAAACGCGTCCCCACGGCTCTCCGCCTGTGCCGCAGCCCTAGCAGAACCCGGCTCTCATTTGCTCCCTTCCCCTTGCTTGCATAGCAACAGCAAATGCACACCCCATAGATGACTTTGATGGTTATCAGTCTTCCCCAAATCTGAAGCGAAACAGCCCTATCATTCCCGAACCGAGATCTTCATTAGAAGCTGACAAAAACAGCAAAATGTGAATGAAATGCTGTTTGTGTGAATGAAAGGCTAGCAAGCGAGCCAGCGTTTCTGTGAATGAAGCCGGGCCTTGCAGCCGGTGCCAGGCAACCCCCTGGGCTCCGGAGGCCTCAGCCAATGAGCGGCCGCCCCGGTGACTCATTCAACAAAGACTCGCTCAATAGTGGAAGATTCCATTTCAATCAAAGGCGGGATCTTTTATGCAACGGCAGTGTGGGGTGGGGGAAGGGCATCCAGCCTGATTACAAAGATTCAGGGAGGAAGGGGACTGTTGCTATGATAAGACGAAACAACTAGTATTACAAGGAAATTCGAGATCCCTAGACCAGGTCTCACTATGAACAGGGTCGCTTTCTTGGAGGTGAGCTGTGCCCCCAGCTTTCATTCAGGCCGGCATTCACATCAAGAAGCAACCGTGACTGTGCCCTCGTTCAGCTTTTATTATGAATGTACATTGAATGCACATTCAACACCCAGGCTCCTGGCCCTTGATGTTTGTATGTGAAAGGAATACAGAACACCTGTACATGTGCTGAGTCTCCAAGGCGGAAAAAAAATACCAAACCTGTATCATTAACCCTTTAGCCACCAGGCAATTTTTATTTCTTTTATTACAAGACCAGGGGAAGGAAATCGGTCATTTAAAAATATGAATAGCAATATAAATTTAGTACATATGAAAAGACATATAATCTAAGAGAAAAATTAATATTCCAAGAACATGATAGTACAGCCACACCCCACTTACCCAAAAGACAATGTCAGCGTTTTGGAACACAGCAGAAAAGCAGAAGAGCAAAACCTCTCCAGGCTTCTGTGCATCAGAAGTGGTGAAGCCCACATGCAGAAGCTGCCACACCTCACTCACAGAAAAGCACTTGACCCTTACTGGGGAGCTGTTCCTGCTTATTTTAGACCTTATTCCAAAAAGCCTAAGCATCTGCTTCATTGACCAGCCTATGTCCATGTACAGAGAGATGACAGAGGAGACACAACTAGGTTAGATCATGCTAAATGTAAATGAAATTTTCATAGTCTGACAATAGAAGAAAACTGAAAAAGAACTTCATTTTAAAGTCAGCCTTGAGACTCACAAAAGCCAGGCTGTCTGGGATCACTTACAGAGACAGCCTTTTCAGCATGTTGTGGCTCTTCTTTTAAAAATCAGTAATTAAAAAGTGTATTTGTTTTCTAAGCCTCTGCTTTCTATGGAATCAGTGGCTTAATAACAACACAATCTTATTGTTTTCCAGTTCTGTAGGTCAGAAGTCCAAAATGGGTGATAGTGGTGTACAGCAAAGGGGTAGGCAGGGCTGGTTCTCCAGAGGCTCCAGGGAGGAGTCCCTCTCCTCCTCATTACCAAGGCTAGAGGTGCCCACAGGTTCCTGATCAAGGGCCTCAGGATGGGCTATGGGAAAGATGGCTTTTCCCCCTATAAGCAGAACGTCTAAATTTAATGTTAAAACCCAGTAGAAGCCTATGTGAGTTCTTGGATATGTGTGGGATACAAAACTATCCAGAAGAGAGCAAGCTTGACCTGAGGATGTGGGAGCTGACCCCGCCTTGGCAGAGTTGGGGCAGTTTGTGCATCTCAGGAGGAGACTGTGTGGGGATGGGATCCAGGCCTGGGCAGCTCAGAGTTTCCTGGAATCCTAGGTAGGTAGGGTGGGTCAGTGAGGACTGTCAGGAGGCTGGGTCCTCAGGGAAGAATGGAGGGGCTGGAGAGAGGGTGACAGTCAAGTTTGCTTTTTATGAAGCCCACTTTGATATTGACTTGGGGTGGCTCTAAGGAGTTGAGAAGGGTGGGAGATAGCAGGAAGGGTTTAAAATTAACAAGGCCTGGAATAAAGGCAAGAGGAACAGGGTTAGAAAGAAGAGGGATGGACGCAAGATGCGGTGAGAAGGTAAATGATCTGTGTCCATGATTAAAACTGAGGCAGGGTGGCTCATCTGGAGGCAGAAACTGAGAAGAGTTTAGGGTGCAAAATGCCATGGAAAGCAGAGGGTGGTCACAGGGTTGAACAGAGGGAGAAGTGGGCAGTGGCTCAGCCCCAGGATCCCCAGTCCTGCCAAGAGTTCCACAGAAAGTGTTCCCTGGGCCTGCAGAGCTCCTGGCTCACTCTCATGTCTGTCTGTCTGTCTGTCTCTCTCTCTCTCTCTCTCTCTCTCCCTTCCTGGCTGTGGGCAGCCCACAGAGGGAAGGCCTCCAGCAGGTGGCACCCTGAGCTGGGTCCTCCGGAAAGCAGTGACAATGGAGGGTACTTGCCCTGGCAGCCCTGAAGCCCAGCATCTCCCACAGAAAGGAACACAGAGGACTTGGATAATTAGGATGAGTTGAACCTTGTCCATCAGGATGAAAAGCACAGGCAGGTTGGAAGAAAGTGAGGGCTGGGTTCTGGATGCATGTGAGTGGTGGGGTCTTCCACATAGGGATGGCCAGAGCTGAAGAGTACTCAAGACTGGAAGTGGAAACTGGAAAACTCCAGACTTGCCAGATGGGAGCTAAGACAAAATGGGCAGAATTTGGAGGGTAAATATGGAAATGTGCTTTGATGGATGTCATGGAAGAGGGTGGTAAAAGAAAATCAGTGATGGTTAACAAGTGCATTGGTGACTGTCTTAACGACCTTTAGTGTCCCCACGCACCAAGAGTGTATGCCCAGTGTGGACGGAATCAATAGGGAGCTTACATCCTTTTTTGCACAAAAAGAAACCAAGAGTCAGAGGCGTTACAAAATGTGCCTGAGCCACACTGGGTCAGGAAATGGCAGAGCGTGGCCTGACTCCAGAGCCGTGTTCGTGACCCTTGGTTCAGGGGACTTGTCTGAGGTCCCTGCTGAGACCCACTGTTTCGAGGGGGTGATTATCCATCACTGGACATCTTAGCAAGGTCACAGGATGGGGCCAACTGGTAAAACGGGTTCCAAGGCCAAGAGGGCAGACAAGCTCCCTGCACAGACCCTTCCTGACCAGGTGCCCATTCCCCATTTGTTGGGCAGAAGGAGCAGGGCTGGGTATAGGAATATCTGTGATGTAAGATACTCTGGAAGAGGGCTGCCAACAGTGGGAGCCCAGTGGTTCAGCACCAAGGAGAGCTCCTCACCATGGGAGACCTGGGGCTGGCTCCCTTCCTGTGAGGTGGCCTCTGCCAGCCATAAGAAAGAGTCAGAGCCAGCTCACCAAGCCCCAGTGCCTTCCATCAGAGCTGCATTTCTTTATTTCTATGGTTCAAATTTATTGTCCCTACATCCAAGCAGCTCTAGCTCCAGCTCCTCAGACCCCCATGAGTGTAGGTGGGACCTACAGTTCCTTGGAAACCACTGCTCACTGGGCCGGGCACCATACCACACCTGATGTAGGCCCATTATTTCTCATGACCCCACCAGTCAGTCTTATTATTACCCTATTTCACAGGCAAAGACACAGAGTAGCCGAGTGACTTTCCAGGGTGACACAGCGAACAGGTGGCGGAACGGGGGTTCATACCAGAGCCAGCCTGACCCAGCACCCCACAAAGACAATCGTAAAAGAGGTGTCCTCATTCCAGCTCTGCAACTGCTGAGCTCCCACCTCGCTGGAGGAGCACAAAAGCACAGCCTACCACCCCCTTGCACAGTTGCCATGGTGACCAGATGGCAAAACACAGGGGCCACACTGGCTCAGCATGAGGTATTTTTACTATTATTGGGGGAGATTGACAGGTCACAGCCTACTTTTTAAAACTGTAAATTGAAAACTTACAATAGTATAAATTTATGGGGTACAAACTGATGTTATGATTTATGAATACAGTATAGAATATTTAAATAAAGCTAGATACTATATCCATCACCTCAAAAACTTCACATTAACATTTAGGTCACTGCCTGCTTTGCACACAGAAAGGGGACAAAGTGAGTCCTGGGAAAAGCCCATTGGCATGCTGGCCTAGTTAGAGGAGATAGGAAAGGAGAGGAGGGCTTAAACACTTCGAAAAAAAGAAACACTGTAAAGCAAACAAAACTAGGAAAACAAATCTTGTTCAAAGAGGAGAATCCCAGGGGATAATTCCTAAATATAAAAAGAGAGAAATACAAGAATTTGCACTCTACAGTATAGCAAGGAGGCTACTGTAGGCTCAAAAATAGTTTCTTGGTTAAAATATATAACCAAGAAATATATTTTTCATTTATAGAAAAATAATAAATTATAGCTTTTCCTGAAGAGAAATTAATTTAGAGAATTTTTAATACGAATTCTGTATTGTCTTTAGTTCCTTGACTATATGTAATATCTAATTTTATATAAAATAAAATTTCATGTTCCTACGAAGACCTGTCCTTAGAGACTTTTTGTTTTATAATATAATATTCATTACTATCTTTCATGACTGAATAATATCCCTATGGAGTGAAGACCTTATCATTCCCTTGTTTAGACCCTCCCCTCTCCCTGGACACTTGGTTGTTTCTACTTTATCAATAGTGTAAACCATAATGAAAGCCTTCACACACACACAGTTTGTACACACTGAATTCTTTCTTGGCCTAATTTACAAAGGAATGAAAATTTCTATAACTCTTAATTGATGTTGCTAAATGCTTCATCAGTTTTCAATGTTGTCAGTAATCATTAGGGAACATATTATTTCCCTGCAACCTCAGCAGCTTTGGTTTTTGTATTTTTGCTGTTTTCCTAGATGCAAATTGTGTCTCCCATAGAATAGTTGTAAGATGGTTATTCAAGGGTTTGTGGGGTTTTATTGGTGGAGGAAATGTCAGATTTCTGCCTCCATTCTAACTTGTTGGTTTCAAACCAAAAGTGTTGAGATTTGCCAGACTCAGTGGGAGGCACTCTGCCTGTGGACTTGAACCGTGCATACATTTACCTTCAAACAAGAAAACGGCCCTGCTTTGAACCTGAGATTCATAGTTCTCAGTGGACTGTAGTGTTTTAGCTACTTTAATTAGATTATTTCTGCCAGGCTTTGCGTGTGTTTTCTCTGGAGTTGCCAAATGTTTACTATTTTTATTTTTTGATAAAAATTTTAACATATATTTAATTATGTACAATACAGTTACGTTATGTTGTATGACTTATACATATTATATAAGATGCTATGCATTAGAATCTGTCCATAATTAGATATATTATATATATATATAAAACCTATACTGATATAATTGTATATTGATTATTTTTACTGTCTCACTTTCATATGGTTAAATCATGTGTTAGGATTTATACAAAATTATAATTAATATTTAAAACCTTTGTTGGTATAATATTTATATATATACTATTTCTTTTTCATATGGAGAACCAGTAGCAGCAACACAGGGCTTTAGAATATAGACAGCTGATACACCACTAACGCAGAGGAACTTAGAAAGGCTGAGACTACCAGGACATTGTTATTCTCACTACAAGTCACCAACAGCCATTCCACATTGTGGTTCTCAAACCTGAGCTTCCATGTCCTTAGCAGGCTCGTTATAAACAAAAGGCTGGCCTCAGTCCAAGGTCTGTGACTCAGTGGGTGTGGCACTCCCAAGTGATGGCAATGCCACTCGGTTCATTCCCAAATAAACAAGGCCTTCTGACTACTCAGCCACTGGGCAAGCCTGTAATCCCAATCTGAAAACAGTTCCTGGGCACATTCCAAGCACAGGGCAAGACAGACAGAACATGTCCGTCTTCCAGGAGGCTGGGGTACAGCAAGATGGTTAGCCTTGAGAGGACTGGGAAGACACAATCCTGGCAAAGTTGCTGACATGTCTTCTTCACAGGGCTCAGGACATGAAAACCCTCTATGACAGAGTTCCCAGCTCTGGTTGCAAACTAAGTAAGGAAGTCAGGAATTTAAACCAAGAAACCCTAAAGATACTAATAGCTGAAAATACGTGCCAGGTACCCTTCTAAGTACTTTAAATGTGTTTGCATCCTAATGATGTAGGTACTATCATTACCTGTTTTACAGACAAAGAAACTGAGGCATAAAGCAGTTAAGCAACTTGGTTTAGGTCACGGGCCACTTAGTGAGAGAACCAGGACTCAGCTTCAGCCACCGCAGCTCCAGGCCAACCCCTGCAGCCTTGAGTTAGCAGCACCAGGTACCTGCAAGGTGAGTACAAAGGCAGCTAAAATGAGGATCATTGGTTAGAAGTCTATTTAAAAAGCTGTTTAGTGCCCAGGGCCTCTTCCCACTCTACACATCCAGGCTGTGACCTTTTGTCCACTGGAGAAAGTAGAACAAAGATCTACACATTGGGAGACACCAGGTACAGGTAAGGATGAGGCCATTTCAGAAAAACAAGAGGTTAACAGAGATATTTATTACAAGCATATGGTGACGACTTCCTGCTCCTTCCCACTTCCACGCACTCCTTCCCAAGATGCTGGCAACCAGTTTGGACAGTGTCAGTCCTTCCATAGGAACTGACCAGACCTGACAGGTCACCATGTAATAGGGCTGACCATTGATGATGCTCCCCCATGCAGTGCCCCTGTAGGTGCAGACACCTATTGAGCAGGAACTGTCTGGGGAAACTCTCCAACGTGAAATATAGTATTTTGCTATAACAAAATCCCTGGAACCAGATAATTTATAATGAACAAGAATTTATTTGGCTCATGGTTCTAGAAGCTAGGACATCCAAGATTGAAGAACCACATTGGGGAAGGCCTTCTTGCTGCATAATAACATGGCAGAAGGCATGATATGGTGAGAGACAGCAGGAGATTGAACTCACAGACTCAGGGCTTTCTATAATCAGCAACAATCTTTTCATGAGGGTGGAGCCTTAACAACTTAAACAATTCTCCCTAGACCCCACCTCCCAACCACTGTTGCCTTGGGGATTAAGCTTCCTACACATGCTTTCTGGGAAACACATTCAAACCATAGCATATGGGCATCAAAACAAAGGGGAAAAAAGTAACTGGGAGAAAATGGACTGTGCAGAGAAAAGAAAACACATAAAACATACTGTTAAAAAACACCCTCGAAGATACAAGGTTTGCATCTGTGAAACAAGACAAGATGCCTATAAAGAAAGAGACTCATGGAGAAGGGAGGGAAAGAGAAAGAATATTAAAAGAATATTTTGAAAATTAAAATCTGACAGAAATAAAACCTTTGTTTCATGTAGAGTTTGGGCAGTAAAGTTGAGAGAAATCTAGAATGTAAAGCAAAAATACAAAGTGATAGAAAATGAGAGAGAAAAGTTAAGAAATCAGATGACCAGACCAGAAGGTCAATCATCCACATTACAGGAGTTACATGAAGAAAAGGAAAAAAGAAAGGAAATAAAAAAGAAATGGAGGGGATGAAATAATTAATAAAATAACACAACAAATCTTCCCAGAACTAAAGCACAGAATATTCAGACAGAAGGTGCTTACCAGGTGCTCAACATACTGAATGAAAAGGCACTTAGGGATCCAGAGATGAAGAGAGCATTTGGGAAGGACCCAGTGGCAAAGAGAGACAGAGAGAGGCTGTGAGGAGCAGATCACAGATGAGCAGGTGTTGGAAGTTCCAGAAGCTAGAACACCCTAGAGCAGCGCCCTCAGAATTGTGAAGGAAATAATTCCTGACCTTCACTTTATATGCAGCCAAATAGTTAATTAAAGGCGAAGGTAGAATGAAGACAGTTTGAGATAATCAGAGTCTCCAAAAAGTAAGCTCATCTTTATATGCAGTAACTCTACCTTCCTTCCTTCTGAAGCTTCTCTTCTCTCTTACTTCATCCTTCTATATTTTATCTACTTATGCTGTTGAGCCTCCAAACACAGCCCAAGAGATACACCTAACATCCCCTTGTAAGTCGCCCTACAATAAAGTAATGAGAAAAAAGAGCAACTCTAAGATTGCTTCCCATACCCCATAGGATATATAAGAGGAATGTGTGAAATCCAGGAAATGAAATCCAACCCAAGACAGAGGGTCAGGGGAAGCCCAGGATGAGGAGAGAAGGGGATCTTAAGGTGGCCTCTGCAAGAGCAGACAGGAAGCACCAGGAAAGTATCTCAAGAATGTGAAATTGAATATAGTAAGAGACAGTTTAACTACTGGTCAGGGTTTGGGGGTTACATTAATGATAAGTACAAACAATACCAAGCAAATAAAACTTTAGACTCAAAAAAATAAAAAGAATTGGGCAGAAAAGGGGAAATCATTGTAGTATACTATGTGGCTCAGTCCTGTGTAACATTTGCATAATCCAAATAACACAAATACTGTGCATTAATCTAGCCAAAATACAGTACAAGTACATTGGGAAATTTGGAAGGCAGAAAATGTGTGTGTGTGTGTGTGTGTTGCAAATTATAAGGAATCAATGATTCTAAACAGCAATGAAACTCATTGCTGCTCAGGTGTGAGAATTAGGAAGAGAGGACTAGGGGTGCTGTTTCTCATAACACCTCTCATAGAACTTAGGGATGATTCCAATAATGTACACACATTAAATTATCCCAGGAGTTTGTAGATCAGGTATTGCAATAGAAACCCGACCAGGAAAAAAATTATTCTCCCTTAAGGCTCTGATTTTGCAAGTTCTGTATCTTTGTGGCAGCTGCAAAATATATTTCCAGATATCTGAGAGATTCATCCTGTTAGATGAGATTTCTTCTGATTGCCCAGTTGCATGGTGAGAGCCTTCCAGGAAGGATGACTGGTTTCCCAGCAGATAGTATCATTGGTTCTGCCTACTGTTGGTCAGACGTTTGGGCCACACCTGCTGGCAATGTAGAAGGTCCCTCCATTCTCAGGAAGGGAGAGGATCAGTCTTAGCATTTGCTAAAGCAAGAGGCACACAGCTCACTCACTCAAAACTTAACCCCCTGGGAGTGCAAAACAGTGCAGTCACTTTGGAAAACAGTTTGATAGTTTCTTAAAAGGTGAAACAGATATATTCATCCACCTAACACTTTCACTCCTGGAAGTTGCCCATGATAATTGTTTTTAAAAAAATGTGTTCACAAAAGACTTGTGCACAAATGTTCATAGGATCATTATTCATGACCAAAAGGTGGAAACAACCCAAATGTCCATCACCTGGTGAATAGAATACTACTTAGGAATAAAAAGAAAAAAACTACTGATTCATGCTACAAAATAGATGAACCTCAAAAACATTATGCTGAAAGCAAGTAAGCCAGACACAATAGGCCAATGGGATGCCATTAAAATGAAATGTTTACACTAGAAAAATCTATTGAGACAGAAAGCAGATCAGTGAATTCCTAGGGCTTACGGGTAGTCAGGATCAAAAATTGACTTCAAATGGGCAGACACAAGGGAACTTTTGGGGTGGTGGAAACATTTTAGAATTGGAGTGTGGTAATGGTTATACAATCCTATAAATTTATTAAAAATTATTGAGTCATACACTTTGAATGAATGAATTTTATAGCATAAATCATGCCTAAAAAAGGTATGTTTTATGAAAATGTACTTGAAAATACTTCTTTAAAAAAAAAATTGAAACTAAGATGTAACTTGGTAGAAAATCATTTCCACTGTGATTCTTCCAGTGATGCTAGGGTTAAAAGCATTTGTTTTGCATATAAGATGGTACATCAAGTCAGCTGTCCTATACCTTGCTACCTGCACAGTTGTTTGGGGTGGAACGGGGTGAGATGGGGGGAAGAGATCTGGCGAAATAAAGCATTTTTGATTTCAGCAAAAAAGAGAATTATTGGCAGTTTTTAAAATGGAGTGTTCCATACTTAGAGGTTTCTTTGAAGGATTCATGCCCAGGTCATTGAATTTTGTAGTCAAAACTTTCCCTCAAGGCACTACTCAACACCAAAGGTTAGTCAAGAATGGTGTTAGTGACTTCCTTAGGGAGAGGGTGTTGGAGTCTAACAAATGTGGAAAGATAATCACAAAGGCATAAAGTTCACAGAAAAATTCACACAAAAACAGATGAAGACTGGTACCTGTATATAATAGTAATCTGTGATCTACTATGAAAATCATTTTTTAAATTTAGTTTAATAATTTTTGTGTGAACCTCTCAGAATTGCTGGTTTTACTGATCCTGTTTGGCTTTTCTGGAAGCTTCATCAAACCAGAAAAGAATAATATGCTAAACAGAGTTAGGATGGAGTATGACTACATTTAGTGTCACCTGAGATCTCCTTTTCAAGGACAGGGAATAGCAGGTTGATAATAAGCTGTAATTCTATAGTAATCTGTAATGCTATATGTGACTAATATAACCATGTATCAGTGACATGTAATAGTCTGTAATACTATAGCAACCTATAACACTACACTGAATAATAATACATGAGTGATATATAATGGTCTGTAATACTATATGTGAACGTTTTCCTACCCTGAGCTTACAGGCTATACCATTTAATAATATTTAATTGTAATTATAGGTTAGCTTTGCCTTATATTTCCCTCCCTGAATCAGACACTTGCTCTAGCACTGTGTTTCATGAGGAAACAGGCTTTCAAATCCAAACTTGTCAAATGGTAATTTGGAACAAGGATTACTTGATACCACCAGCATTGAAACCAGCAAAGCCCAGAGTCCTCATCATGAAGGAATGCCATTTACCATGCACAAGGGCAATAGGGTCTACCCACACAGCCCCATGACTGAGAGAGAAGGTGAATGTGGAACAGGTAATCATGAGATCACATGTTATGAATAGGGAAGAAAAGGGGTCCTGGGATCACTTAAAGGGACACCTAAAATACAGACACACATAAAGATGAAAATTTAAACCACTGTTAACATTATCTACTTTTTCATTCTCTGTCTATATTTTTCCAACAAATAAAATCATGTTGCTTTCTTGCCTACTTATTTCATTTAATGACATTGCCATTAAATAGACACCCTTTAAGTAAGCAGAGCTCTTAATCTAAGATTCAAGGAACACAAATAAGGAGAAAAATGAGCCATTAATTGTAATTTCCCATTTCAATAAAATATGAATGCAGTCAACAGTCACAGTAGTTGATTATCACAGTATAAAATGTTTTAAAATGTTATTTATGTTTCTTACTTTTTGAAAATAACTATCACCACTATATCTGTGTATTTTATGAATATATATGGCATAAATATTTTTTAAATATTGATAATTTTATTTCAATATACACTCAGTCCTCCATGTCTATAGGTTCTACATCTACATCTGTAGATTCTATCAACTATACAAAATCAAAAATATAATATTTGAGAGATTAAGAACCCCTGAAAATGGAAGACTACCTCTTTATGACTGAGTTTATCAGAGAAGACTGCGGACTTGAGCATCGATGTATTCTGGTATCCATGAAGTGGTCCTGGAACCAATCTCTTGAAGATACTGAGGAATGACTGTAATTAGTTGCGTTGGTAATTCTATGAATTTTATCTCAGGCATTTAAAAATATTATTCTGTCCAAATACATGCTATCTAAAAGAGACTCACTTTAGATCTAGGGATACATATAAGTTGGAAGTGAAAGGATGGAAAAAGATATTTCACTCAATAGTAACCAAAAAAGAGCAGGCATGGCTACATTAATAGCAGACAAACTGCAAATCAAAAACTTGTTACCAGAGACAAAGAAGGAAATTCTGTAATGAGAAAAAGGCCAATTCACCAAGAAGACATAATAATTGTAAACATAAATGCCCCAAACATCAGCACACCTAAATGAATGAAGACAGACTTGAAGGGTTAAATAGACATTCTACAACAAATGTAGGAGACTTCAATACCCAACTTTAAATAATGGGTAAAACCAGACAGAAGATTAACAGAAGGAAAGAAAGGATTTGAACAATGTTATAGAGTAATTGCACTAAAGCAGAAAACTCCACTCAACAATACAAGAATACATATTGTCTCCAGGATAGACAATATGTAAGACCACAAAACAGCTCTTAATAATTTTTACAAGACTGAAATCATGTAACTGTATAGTTTCCAATTATAATAGAATGAAATTAGAAATCATTGGCAAAAGGAAAACAGAAAAATGGAAAAACATATAGTACTTAATGCATTCTTAAACAAATGGATCAAAGAAGAAAGTACAAGGAGAACAAGAAGCTATCTTGAGACCAATGAAAGTGAAAATACAAGATACCAAAGTTTATGGGGTGCAGTAAAAACTAAAAGGGAAATTTATAGCTGTAAATTAAATTTACAATAAATGTAAATTATTTTAAAATATAGGAAAGGTGACTATGTAAGAGAAAGAAATAAAAGGCATGCAAATTAGAAAGAAAGTAGTTAAATTGTTACTGTTTGCAAATGGCATGGTCTTATATACAGAAGCCTCTAAAGATGCAGCTAGAAAACTGTTAGAATTAATAAATTCACCAGAGTTTCAAGATATAAAATTAATATACAAAAATTGGTAGTGTTTCTATACACAAATAAGAAGCTATCTGAAAAAGAAATTTAAAAAAAATCCTATTTACAATAGCTACATAAAATAACTTAGGAATAAATTTTACCAAGGAGGCAAAAGTTGAAAGAACTACCACCATGTGTTTAACAATCTAAATACTAGTTATATATCCACAGTGGAAAACATTGATAAAAAAATTAAAGAATACACAGGTAAATGAAAAGATAATCCATACTCATGGTTCGGAAGAATTAATATTGTTAAAATGTTCATAGTATCCACAACAATCTTCAGATTCAATGCTATCCTTATTAAAATGTCAATGGGATGCTTCACAGAAATGAAACAAAATTATAAAATTTATATGATACCACAGAAGACCCCAAATAAAGCAATCTTAAGCAAAGGGACAAAGGTGGAGACATAAGATTAATTAACTTCAAAATATACTACAAAGCTATAGTAACCAAAACAGTATGAGACTGGCATGA
Organism: Arctocebus calabarensis; assembly: GCA_963573935.1. Lineage (NCBI taxonomy): Eukaryota > Metazoa > Chordata > Mammalia > Primates > Lorisidae > Arctocebus > Arctocebus calabarensis. The sequence continues at coordinate 59,664 of CAUYON010105376.1, forward strand.
AAAGAGATACATAGACAAATGGAACAGATATCACAAAAATAAATTTACATATAGATGATGGATTTTTTGACAAAGGCACCAGGAACACAAAATGGAAGTCTCTTCAAAAAGTGGTGCTGGGAAAACTGGATATCTACATGCAGAATAGTGAAGTTAGATCCTTATCTCTCACTATATTAAAAAATCAAGTAAAAATGGATTTTTCATAGTAGACTTAAATTGTATTTATTTATTTAGAGACAGAGTCTTACTTTGTCAACCTTGGTAGAGTGCCATAGCATCATAGCTCACAGCAACCTCAAACTCTTAGGTTCAAGCAATTCTCTTGCCTCAGCCTCCAAAGTAGCTGGCACTATAGGTGCCTGCCACAAGGACAGGCTATTGTTCGAGATGGAGGTCTCACTCGTGCTCAGGCTAGTCTCGAACCTGTAAATTCAAGCAATCCACCTGCCTCAGCCTCCCAGAGTGCTAGAATCACAGTGCTAGAATGAGCCACTGTGCCTGGCCTAGACTTAAATTTTAGACTCCAAACTATAAAACTACCAGGAAAAAATATTGAGAAAATACTTTATGACACTTGTCTGGGCAAGATTTTTTTTTTTTTTTTTTGAAACAGAGTCTCACTACGTTGCCCTGGGTAAAGTGCAGTCACGTCACAGCTCACAGCAACCTCCAGCTCTTGGGGTTAAGTGATTCTCTTGCCTCAGACTCCCAAGTAGCTAGGACTACAGGTGCCCACCACAACACCCGGCTATTTTCTTGTTGCAGTTGTCCTTGTTGTTTAGCTGGCCCGACTGGGCTCGAACCCAAACCTCAGTGTATGTAGCTGGCACCGTAACCAGTGCATAACCATCGTCCTAGGGGCACTAAGCCAAGGATTTTTTTTCTTGGATAAGACCTCAAAAGCACAGGTAGCCAAAGTAAAAATAAGTAGAAATAAACAAATGCGATTATACTAGACTAAAAGGATCCTGCACAGCAAACAAATAGTTAACAAAGTAAAAATACAGAATACAGAAAATACAGAATAGGAGAAAATGTTTTCAAATTATGCATCTGACATGTGCTTAATATCCAGACAATATGAGGAACTCAAACAACTCAACAACAAACAAATAATCTGATTTAAAAATGGGCAAAGACTGTGTCAGTGCTGTCACCAAGGAAGCAGGATGGACAAAGAATTGTAAACTCAAAGCTTGCAGGAGGTGGGCCTTCCCATGCATGTTGGGGGGAAAGCTCCAGCAACCTCCGCAGCTGCTATTTATTGAGCACAAGCTCCCCTCCCCTGAGCCCAACCCCACACTGGAATTCCACAGCTGATCAATATCCAAAGGCCAAGGTCTGTTCCTTAATCTCTAGAGATTGCTTGTATGTTTTAAAAACCTGCCACTTTGTCTCTGCAAGCCTCCTGTCCCAGTTCCTACACATCTTGCTGCATAGGTTGCCACATAAATAACTAAATGTGTTGTTACATAAGTTGCTACATATCCTGTTACATAGGCTGCTACAGAATGCAATAGACATTTCTTAAAAAGAGATAGACAAATGGCCAACACACATATGAAAAAATGTTCAACATGACTCCCTCATTCAGGAAATGCAAATCAAAATCATAGTGAGATATTTACCTCACTCCAATTAGAGTGACCATTATCAAAAGGACAAAAAATTAACAAATATTGGTGAAGTATGGAGAAAGGAAAACTTTTATATACTGTTGGTGAGAATGTAAATTAATACAGTCATTAGGGAAAACAGTCTGGATATTCCTCAAAAAATGAAAACTAGAACTACCATGTGATACAGCAGTCCAAATACTGGGTATATATCCAAAGAAAGTGAAACCAGTATGTTGAAGAGACATCTGCACTCCCATGTTTATTATAGAAGTATTCACAATCACCAAGATATGGAATCAATCTGTGTCCATCAACAAATGAATGAATAAAGGAAATGTGATATATATTCACAGTGGAATACTATTTAGCCATAAGAAGATAAAAACGTGTAAGAATACAGATAAACCTGGAGGACATCTTTTTGTGTGTATTTTTTTTAAACAAGTGAACAGTTTATTAAGAATTAAACAAAGGTATGATGTGATACAGTACAAGCAAAACACTCAAGATAGGTATAATAGTACTACTCACACAAAAAGTTAAATTTCACCTCAAAAAAAATCACAAGACAAAAGAATGGAGGACATCTTATTAAGTGAAATAAGCCAGCCACGAAAAGACAAATGACACATGATCTCATTCATATGTAGAATCTATAAAAGTTGTTCTCATTGAAGTAGAAAGTAGAATAGAGGTTACCTGAGGCCAGCTAGGGTAAAAAAGAGATAGGGAGAATTTGGTTGATGGCTACTAAAGTACAGTTAGGAGGAACAAGTTCTGGTTTTCTATTGCATAGCAGGGGAGACTACAGTTAACAATATTGGATTATATATTTTAAAATACTCCTAGAAGATAGGATTTTGAATGTTCTCACCTCAAGAAAATGACAAATACATAAGGCAATAGATATGCTAAATAATCTTGATTTGATCTTATATGATGTATACATATATCAGAATAGCATGAGGTACCCCATAAATATATACAATTAAATATGTGTCAATTAAAAAACATATCCCAACTAAAAAAAACAAGAAGATTGCAAATCAACATTCTAATCTTTATACTATAAGGAAATAGAAAAAGAAGAAAAAACTAAACCCAAAGCTTTCATAAGAGAAAAGAAAAATAAAGGACAGAAAACAATTTTAAAAATCAACAAAACGGAGAAGTTCATTCTTCAAAAAATTAACAAAATAGACAAATCTTTGGGTTACACTGACTAAGAAAAAAAGAGAAAATTAAAATAAAGTCATAAATGAAAGTGATTACAACCAAATTTGCAGAAATTAAAAGAATCATACTCTGATTGATGTACAAATTGTGCACCAATAAATTGGACAACTTATATGAAATTGATAAATTCCTACATACAACCTATCTGTACTGAATTCTAGGGAAAGAGAAGATCTAAATTTAAACAGACCTGTAACTTTTAAGAAGATTAAATCCATAATCACAACTTTCCCAACAAGGAAAAGCCCAGGACCAGATGGCTTCATTGATGAATTCTACCAAACATCTAAAAAAATTAGCACCAATTCTCCTAAATCTCTTCCAAAAAGTGAAAGTGGAGGGAATACTTTCAAACTCATTCTATAAAGCCAGCATTGCCCTGATACCAAAGCCAAGCAGACTCTACAAGAAAAAGAAACTACAGATAAATATCCCTAGCAAATATCAATGTAAAAATCCTCAATAAGATACTAGCAAACAGAAATCACTAGACCTTTAAAGGTTGATACCCCATGACCAAATGGGATACATTCCCATTGCAAGAATGCAAGCATAGTTCAACATATGAAAATCAATGTATCATACCACATTAACAGAATTAGAGGAAAAACCCTACATGTTCATCTCAATAGATGAATAAATAGCATTGGACAAAATTCAACCCCTTTCATTATATAAAACTCAACAAATTAGGAATAGAAGAAAACTCTTTTAACATAAGAAAGGGAAAAAAATCCCAACAAAATAAGAACAGAAAGAAGCTATCTCAGCATAATAAAGACCATACATAAAAAGTCTATACCTAACATCATACTCAATAGTGAAAGATTGAAAGCTTTTTCTCTAAGCTCAGAAACAATACAAGGATGCCTGCTTTCACTCATATTTTACTCAATATAGTACTAGGAGTCCTAGCCATTAATTAGGCAAGAAAACATAAATAAATAAAAAGCACACACACAAGAAAGGAAGTAGTAAAATCATCGGTTTGCGAATGACATGATCTTATATGTAGAAAACCTTAAAGATTACACAAACACCACATACAAGTCTATTAGAATAAATTTCAAAATCAGAAAAGTTACAGTATACAAAGCCAACACAGAAAAATCAATTACATTTCTGTACACTAACAATGAACAATCAAAAAAAGAAATTAAGAAAATAAACCACTTATAATAGCATCAAAAATAATAAAATACTTGAGAATAAACTTAACCAAGGGGGTGAGAGACTTGTACATTGAAAACTATAATGTGTTCCTGAAAGAAATTAAGGAAGACACAAATAAATGGCAAGATATCTGTGTACATGGATTGGAAGACTTAATGTTGCTAAAATGTCAATACTATCCAATATAATCTACAGATTTAACACAATCTCCATCAAATCCAATTGTGTTTGTTTCTGCTTTGATGTAGAAATAGAAAAATCCATCCTAAAACTCAGCCAAAATACAAACTTAGAGATCTCATACTTTTTATTTCAAAATTCATTACAAAGCTACAATGATCAAAACAGTTTGGTAATGGCATGAAGACTATCTAGTGAACAGAATAAAGAGCTTAGAAATATACCCTCATAACAATTAATGACATGATGGGGGTGAGTGAAGGGGAGAGCAGAGAAAGAATGAGGGAGGGGTGGGGAAAGAAAGAGCAGAGAGAGGGAAGGAGCAAGGGGGGTGGGGTCTTGGTGTGGGCCACACCTTTTGGGGGCAAAACATGATTGTAAGAGGGACTTTACCCAACAAATGCAACCAGTGTAACATGGTTTCTTGTACCCTCAATGAATCCCCAACAATAAAAACAAAAGATAACTAAAAAAAAAAATATATATATATATATATATATACACCCTCATATATATGGCCAAATGATTTTCAACATGAGTCTGGAGACCATTCAGTGAGGAAAGGATGGTCATTTCAATAAAAGGAGCTTAGAAAACTAGATATCCACATACAAAAGAAAGGACTTGGATCATTACCTTAAGCCAAATACAAAAATAAATTCAAAATTGATCAAAAAGACCTAAACCTAAAACTATAAAACTCAGAAGAAAACATAGGAGAAAAACTTCATGATGTCATTGATTTAACAACAATTTCCTGGATATGACATCAAAAAAACAGGCAATGGAAAAGCAAACAGTTAAATTGGACTACATCTAAATTAGAAACTTTTTGTGCATTAAAGGACACAATCCACACAGTAAAAGGACAACCCATGAAAAGGGAGAAAATATTTGTAAATGAAATAGCTGATAAGGGATTAGTATCTAGACTATATTAAAGAAAACGTTTTTTTTTTTGACTCAACATCAAAAACAAATAACATGATTTTAAAATGGGGAAAGGACTTAAAAACTCATTTTCCAAACATCCACAAATGTCCAATAAGCACATGAAAAGATGCTCAACATCACTAATCATTAGGGAAAATGCAAATTAAAATCACAGTGAGATACCAACTCATAGCCAGTAGGATGGCCACTATATAAAAAAAAAAAAACTAGGAGAATATACATTGGCAAGGATGTAGAGAAATTGGAATCTCTGTTGGTGGGAATGTAAAATTGTGCAGCCACTATGGAAAACACAGCAATTTCTCCTAAAATTAAATATAGAATTTCTATATGACCCATCAATTCCCCTCCTCAGTATATACCCAAAGGAATTGAAAGCAGGAACTAGAAAAGACATTGGTACATCCACGTTCATAGCAGCATTATTCACACTTGCCTACAGGGGGAAGCAACCCACATATCCTTCAATGAATGAACGGATAAACAGAATGATCAAGGGACTCTACCTAACAAATGCAAACATTGTACCCTAATTGTTTGTATCCTCACATTAATCTGAAATAAGAATAAAAAATTAACAATTAAAAGGTGATCAGAATATGCATTCTGCATCACTTTGGTTACCCATTTGTTTTCCTACAGGAGGACATGCTGGCGGGGGGAACCCTGCACTGGTGGATGTGTGCATCGAGGTTCTGGCCTGTGAGTCTCTTTTCTTCCCTCCTCATCAGGCACGGTGTGATTGTGGGGAAGCCATACAGCAGGGGAAGCCTTCCCACAGGAGGTCTGGGTGCACATTGGGAGATCAGTGAGGGCCCTGCAGAGGGTAGGTGTCCATATCAGGGTTTCACAGAGCACAGGGAATGAAGGGGAACACAGCCATGCTGGCGGGAGTGAGGTCAGCCCCAACAGAGGCCTCAAGGTAATGTGACAAGAAGGTCACCCAATCTGTGAGCCAAACGTTACATCTGAGTAGTAGAGATGCTGGGGAGAGTATGGGGGAGGGGCTGGGCAGCCCATCAGGTGGAGCTAAGCACCTGCACCATTGTCAATCATGAGCAGGGCACGTAGTGAAAGCAGCAAGAAAGTTTGTTACATGAATAAATGAAGTTGTTTTCTGAAACAACTTTGGAGCCACAATGTATGAAATGTACAATTTGGTGTTTTCCTCCCTTTACTCAAACCAAAAGTTAGGATGATATAGTGACATAGTCTAGTCTTATGGCAAACTGAATGTAAGAAACGAAAACTAAAATCCCTATTCAAAAAGACTCTGACATTACAAATAAATGTTCTTAAAAATGGAAACTGTTAAATAATGGTAACTTTACCATGGAGAAACCTGATGGGCACATCTTGGAGTGAAAGCTCAAACTTAACTTTAGTAATATTGGAACCAATGGGTAGATGAAACACTCCAAGGAGGACATGGAGCCCTCACTCTTAGGAAATGCACAAGGACGGAGTCAGAGGCGAGACAGCATGATGTGCTTTCAAGGAGCCCAGGAAGTAGGGAAGACAGCCAGCAAACCTGCAGTGTAAAGCACTGCAGGTCTAGGTGAGGGCACATACGCCCACTGACCTATTCTTCCAGCGCTTCTCTGTGTTTGAAACGTTGCAAATGAACACTCGAGGGGAGAGGGGGTAGAGAGTGCCCAGGAGGTTCTGATGTGGACACTGTGCCCCAACAGGGTCTTGCGCCATCTTCAGACCAAGCACTCAGCAAGATGATGACACACAGCCTCTTCTACCCATCCAGTCACTGCCCTGCCTCAGCTCCTTCTGGGCACGGGCATCTCCCAGCGGGTTATCCTGCTCCCAGTGCATTCTCTGTCCCACTGCCTTTGCTTGCTATCTGTCACGAGACCCACTACAGCATTTTGTATGTAAATCTTCTGACAAATGCTTAGGACTGATCACCCTGCCATTTAGTGCTTCTTTCTTTGCATTCTAACTAGCCCCATTTGGGGACAGTTTGGGGCAGTCCCTCACAGGAATTCCCCTATCACTGCTTTTGGGGTGACTCCAGCAGGAATTCAAGCAAATAGAACACACACACACACACACACACATCCTATTGGTTCTGTTTCTTTGGAAATCCCTGACTGACACAACTCCCATGTTCCCACAACACTCTAACCCTGGGGTGCCATCTGTTGTGGAGATTAGAGAGACAGCCTGAAACAACTATTTTTTGAAAGAATTGCATACGGATGTGTTGTAGCCTACAGTCAGGAAGCCAAATTGTATATCCAGGTTAACTGGAAACGTGGATGCAAGTTCTTGAAGTGGCAGGAGCGGTATGTTTTGAAGGTCACACAGCCCTGCGGTGGTGGCACACTGAGTTTCCCGTGGGAGGAGAACTGGAGACTTCCCTGGTAAGTGCAGTCCCATCTCTTCCATGCAGCAGGGAGGGTCACCATGATCCAGAGGCCGGTCACATACCACTGACGTGGGCGGTACCTGCCACTGCATGGCCTGCTGCAGAGTCCCTGCATTCACAGGCTGTGCTGCCACCCCCAGCCACGACTCTCTGCAGCACACCTCCCACAAGCTGCCTTCCTGGAGGGCTGTCTCCCTGGCAACCCCATCCTGGGGCCTGCCAGAAACCCAGACGCATGGCCAGCAGCTCCACGCAGGCAGAAAAGCTGGAGCAGGAAGCTCACGGGGGCCCAGCACTCTCCTCCCCTGTTGAGGCTGCAGGGAGTGGGGTGGGGTGGGGAGTGCTCACCAAAATGTGAGAAATACAGCTGGGCTGGTAGAAACCTAAGTCTACCACAAAAGCCAGCAGATATGGTGACTGAGTTAGCAGCAGCCCTCAAGGGAGGAGTAGCACAGCTCAAGTCCATGAACCGATTCTCAGCCAATTTTAAGCATCTCCCCATTGCTTCCTCTGGATGCAAATTGTTACCCCTAGTAGCCCCCTGGCAGCGAGGTGGCACAGGAAGCATTCAGAACAAAAGGGGACAGACATGGACTCAAGCTCTTCTTTGCTGAGCAGTAGTGTCCTGGAGGACCCCTCACCTGGCCAGTTTGCCCCTTTCCTGGTTCCGAATCTTTCCCACTCTCAAACAGATAACACATCAACAATGTTTCTCAACTTCTCACAAACCCGAGCTGGTAAGAGCTGGGATGAGCAGGTCCAGCCAGCAATGCCTTCCATTGCTTTGCTCCGAGCAACTTCACGCTTTTAGTCTAAGCAGACACATGTTGTTAGATATCAGATTATCTCCATCATTCAGGATGCTACACCAAAATTCCACAAATGGAGTGACTTATAAACAATGGGAAATTATTTCTCAATGTTCTGGAGTCTGGAAGTCCAGGGTCAAGGTGGGAGCACATCCTGTGTCTGCCAGAGGCTGCTTCTTTGTTTATAAATGGCACTGCGTCCTCACGAAGTCAAAGGTATTCACCCTTGTTTTTTCATCCTCTAAGGTAGTGGTCCCCAATCTTTTTGGCACCAGGGAGCAGTTTAAGACAAATATTTCATGGAAGGTAGGCAGAAGGAGAGGTGTTGTGTGGGACAGGAGGTGGGCCTCAGGTGCTGATGCAAACCTGGACCCTCACTTGCTCCCGGCTCAGCTCCTGCTGCACATGGGGTTCCTAAAAGCCAAGAACCAGGACAGGGATTGGGGACTGAAGCTGTAAGGCACTAATGCCATCTTGAAACTCTGCCCTCCCCAAAGCCCCACCTCTGAAAACCATCACGCTAGGATCAGGATTTGAACATATGAATTTGGAAGAAACACAAACATTCCGTCCATAGATGCTGAGCTAAGGATTTATAAAAATGATCTTTAATCCTCACTCTAGGCCCACAGGAATTATTATTCTCCTATTACCGATGAGGAAATAGACTCAGAAAAGTTTAAAAACATAGGTAGCTAAATCCCTCACAGCTCTAAGTGTTGGTCGGATTCCAACACATGTATATGCGTCTCCAGACCCAATTCTCTTAACCACCAATCTAACCTGTACCATCAATAGCCCCGGAGTGAGGGGATCTTCCCAACTGGCTTAAGAAGTATGACAGCAAATTCTTCAGAATTGTTTGGCATCACAGAGCAGAAAGGATTCTAGGATGACCTAGAGTATTCAGTTGTAATGACTTGACATTGTCCAGGACACTCTGTGCTATGTTGAAGATTTGCAAGGATTAAGATTTTCAAAGATTCCATAACTTTCTTGTGACCTAAAGATCTTATTCTAAAATCTTATCATGATTAAAGAATTTTTCCTGGCAGCACCTGTGGCTCAGTGAGTAGGGCGCTGGCCCCATATACCGAGGGTAGCAGGTTCAAACCCAGCCCTGGCCAAATTGCAACAAAAAATAGCTGGGCATTGTGGGGGGCGCCAGTGGTCCCATCTACTTGGGAGGCTGAGGCAGGAGAATCATCTAAGTCCAGGAGGTAGAGGTTGCTGTAAGCTGTGACATCATGGCACTCTACCAAGGGTGATAAAGTGAGACTCTGTCTCTTAAAAAAAAAAAAAATTCCTATAAAAAAATTTTATTGCCAATTTAACAATAGAAATTCATTTAAATAAACCATGTGTTCATATGTAATATTATGCAATCTTTAAAAATTTGATATACTTTATTTTGTTAAATAAAAAAGCATGTCACTAAGCATTAAATACTCTGATTCAAATATTTAAAGTGATTTATATACACCTAAACATGTATACATAACATTATAAATATATGAAGATTATATAAAATATTAATATATTTTTCCTACATAATAAACAACCCTGTCATAGAAAACTTTATAAACTATGCTTCCATGTATGTAGAACAGTTATATGAAACATATGTGTTGAGACAGTTCCTCCCTGAGTCCCTCACACTCCTAAAAGTCTTATCAGGTGTACCAAGATGGGCATCCCTGACTACTCTTTGCCCAGGCCATTTCCTCAGGGTCATGTGTGCAGCCGTCATCACTGAGGGAGGGAGAAAATGTTCCCCTCTGGGACAAAGAGCAGGCTTGCTTGCTTCTCGTTATAAAAACAGAGATTCTCCCAAACTTGTATTCCTCTGCTGTAGCATAACTCACTGCCTTTCCAAGTGTCATCTGGCGCACTGTATCAGCTCCATGGGACTTGAGGCCAAGAGGAAGCAACACAAACTTGCTGATGGTCAGTCTGCCTGCTGTGCTGTAATAATGTTTGTCTCCTGCCCAGGGGTCTTGTGACTTCTGTTGGACAGAAGCCATGAAAGACTAACAGGGATAAAATCAAATACCACTCGGGAGGCTGAGGCAAGAGGATTGCCTAAGCCCAGGAGTTGGAGGCTGCTGTGAGCTGTGTGACGCCACAGCACTCTACCGAGGGCGATAAAGTGAGACTCTGTCTCTAAAAAAAAAAAAAAAAAAAACCAGACTCATCTACTTATATATAATAATGAAAAGTGGGTGTATGTATAATGCATAGATCCATATACATATATGCATTGTACATTAGTATATGTTTATAAACAGATATAACTATCTCCAAATGATAGGGTCATAAGTGATTTTTTTTTCTTATGCTCATTTTCCATTTTTATATTTAACATATATTATTTATAATCAGAAACAAAGCAACATTTTGACTTTTGAAACTGTGCACAGTGATTTCACATACATAACAAATCCAATGAATACAGGTATTCTTCAATCAATGCATTGCTAAACAAACTTGATATATCCATATTATGGAATATGACTCAAAAATAAAAATAATGAGCTACTGACTGATATACACAAAACCTGGCTTTATCTCCAGATGATTATGCCTAGTGAAAAAGTCAATCTCAATAGGCTACTTCCTATATGAGTGCCTTTATATATAACATTCTGAAAATGACAAAGTTATAAAAATACAGAACTTGGCATGGCTTAAGAGGGATGAGGGCGGAAGGAAGTAGGTACGGCCAATAGGCAACATGAGAGATCCTCATGGTGATGGAAATAAGTGTCAATGTCAACATCCTGGCTATGAAATTATATTATAGTTTTACAGGATGTTACCATGAGGGAAACTGGGTAACTGGTACATGGGATTTCTCAGTAGTAATTTTTACAACTGTATTTGAATCTATAATCCAAAATCTAAGTCTAATAAAAAGTTTTTTAATTAAAGCAGACAAAAATACAAATTAATTCTTCAAAAAATGCAAAATGTAGAAGAGTATATTTAGCATGAAACATTTTGATTAATAAAAGGGAGAAGTTAATTTTTAAAATAGGTGTGTAATTACGTCTTGTGACAGGAGGTGAGCAGGCCAGGGGCTAGACCAAGGGGGCCCGTGCAGGTCATGGCACCGATGTGGACTTTATCGCGAGAGAGTAGAGACCACTGAAGCATTTGAAGCAGGGCACTGCCATGTCAACCTTTGCAGCGTGGAACATCTGAGTGCTGGGTTGAGGCTGGTTGCGGGGGCAGGAGGGGAAGCCGGATGAGCCAGGTGAGAGGGACCTTAGGGAGAACTGTTCCATACGCCAAGATGAAGGCCGCAGGAGCAAGGACCCACATAGGCGGGAAGGTCCAGAGTAGGGTTTGAAGTCCCCCAGGAGGGGAAGGAGTGGTCTCATAGGGCAGAAGGAATTGTCCAAACAAGGATGGTGTTTAAAGAACCATAAAGAAATGTAGAGACTACTGTAGTGCTCTGCAGTGGAAAAGAAAGGGGACCATGAACCCCAAACCTGCAGTACTACACATGGTGAGGCAGGCAGATGAGCCGACTCATCTACCCCTGGTAACAATTTTTTCCTCTGGTAACATATTTGAAGTCTCTGTTTTTCTTCCAGCCTTTTAAAAGGGTACAAGGCAAATAATAGCAGTGATAAAACCTCAACAAAGGAGCCTGGCATGGTGGTGTGCGCCTGTAATCCCAGCTACCCTGAAGGCTAAGGTAGGAAGATTGCTTGAGCCCAGGAATTTGAGACCAGCCTGGGCAACACACTGAGAAACTGGATTCAAAAATAAACAAACCACAGTAGGGGCTTGGAGGGTTCAAGAGTCTCCATCTGAATACAAGGCAGAGGTGCACTCTATTTGATTTTGCTTTTCACTTTCTCTTTTTCTGAAAGTTACACTTTTCTATACAAAGTCTCAACCATTTTCAATGTAGTGTATATTGAAGTTCAAGGGACTCTCATCTCTCTTGTCCTATAAAAAGTGGATAGTTACACAATCACCTTCCAAAGTCTCTTTAAAAAAAGAGGAACTCCACCATTGATTAACTCAATTTAGTTAAAATTCCATCATTACTTGATTTTCAGGTCTCAATGCCAGCCAGTCTTTGCCTTTGGACCAAGGTGTTTTATCCGTGGGATGACAGAACCCACAATGCACTTGGCCACCAGTGTTCCCCTGCTGTGGTCCTCACTCAGCTAAAACAGAGCTGTGATTAATGTAGTGAACTAAAACCACCACACTCAGGATCCTTGAGGTTTAGATTTAATTGTATATCTTGCCTAAAGTGTAAACAATGCTATTATGTCATCAAGGTACATTATTCGATGGTTGACTCATTACAGTGGTCCCACTTATCTGAGGTTTTGCTTTCCAAGGTATCAGTTACCCTCAGTACAATATAAAAACATCTTTTGAGAGGCAGAGAGAGATCACATTCATATACTTTTATTACAATATTTAATTTTCTATCTTATTAATTGCTCATCTCTCACTGTGTATAATTTATAAATTAAACTTGATCGTAGGTGTGTATGTATAGGAAAAACACAGGATATATAAGATCCAGGGCTATTTGTCATTTTGGGCATCCCCTGGGGATGTTGGATTGTATCTCCTGCAGATAAAGGGGGACTACTGTACTGGCTTAATAAATGTACTGTCCTAAGACACTGTGCCTTTTAAACACTTTTTAAGTGTTTAAAAAATATGGACATTTTTACAACAAATAGATGCAAATTACAATTCAAAAAACAATAGAAATGTATCAGGGCTCAACAATTTTTACAACAAATAGATGCAAATTACAATTCGAGAAACAATAGAAATGTATCAGGGCTCAAGAGTCAAAGGCAAACCCAGTGATGCCATAGCAGAGGTAAGGGCTGGGGACTTCATGACTGGGCCATCTGCCCCAATGTGAGTTGAGCCTGTCATTGTGAACTACTGTCTTAGGGATGGAGTCATTGGAAAATTACCTTCAGAATTTGACCGTAATATAATCAAGGCCTGACAATTAAATTTGTGAACTCATCCTAGAAAAATTGCTACATACCTCATTGCTAAATATCACTATGGTAACCTTTGAAGTACTCCTCTTGGGAAGCTGTGCACCAATGCCAACAGCTAGTCTACCCTTCAAAGCAATTTTGGAGCTCTTTTTCTGGAACAGCCATCAGAACTTTTGTCATATTACCCTTGATATCCTGAATATCATCAAAATATCTTACTTGCAAAGTTTCCTTTATCTTCAGATAAAGAAAAAAGTCACTGGTGGCTACATCAGGTGATCAGGGAAGATGTTCCAATACAATTATTTCTTTACTGGTTAAAAATTCCGTCACAGATTGTGCAGTGTGAGCTGGTACATTGTTGTGATGCAAGAGTCACATGTTTCTCATTCCAAGATTTTCAGCTAAGATTTTCCAAACTATCTCTGTATCAATGTTTACTTGGTCTGCTTATGCTTCTCACAGTCAAACAACAATTCTGATGCACAATTTGATGAATTTTTGCAATGTTTTTATCAATTGTTTGCTACCAGCTGTCCTTACCTCATTTCATCAGTAACACTTTCTCTCACCTCAGAAAGACATTTAATCTATTTATAGACTACTGTTTTCTTCACAGCATTATCCCCCAAAACTTGGAATAACATGTCCCAGATTTCACTTCTACTCTTGCGAAGTTTAACAAGAAATTTAATGTTTGTTCAGTGCTCTATTTCAAGCTCCAACATTTTCAAAATGGCACACAAAAACATGCAACAATAATGAATGCCACCCAGCAAAACATCATCATAGGTCGACACAAACACAGTTGTGAGACACTGATATATCAAGGTTATAAAATCTTACTGAACTGTTTGTACAGTGCTGCCAACTTAAGTACATAATGGCAAGTCTGCAAACTTTTCCTTTTTGGGGGGGAGCTGTTTGGACTTTCTTTCCTTATGCTAAAATAGTGGTGCTTTCAGGATTTACATTAATGTACTCTCCAATACAAAGTATGGAGCATTTTAAAGTATTTTCATACATGTACAACATTCATGGATGATAAATGTCTCTTAGCAGTAATATTGGATGTAGCCTCTGGTTTTACTAGATGCATACTCTACAACTGTTATATAAGAGGAAATCTCTTGTGATACTGGAAAATGATTAGGATGTGTGATATAGTGATATATAAAGTGATATAGTAGCTTTCATCCACCTCTTAAAGGGTACCACCACAGGAAAGTCCATTTAAGATGCTGGTAGGTTTAACAAAGTTGGAATGCTGGCACTGAATGGGGCAACAATTCTTCAAAGCTGACTCAGAGTTACAGTGCATTTAGTATATTAAAGCAGCTGACATGATGACTTTTTTGTGAGATTTCCCAGGCACTGACGTTTTTCTGTTAATTTGTCACAGTAGGTCAGAAAACATCTCATTAACATTTATTTTTTATTTTGCAGAAGATTCTAAGAATGCACAATTGTTCTGCTCTCTTGCTAGATGTTGATCTTGTTTCTTTCCTACAACTCTTTCATCATCCAAGTCACGTATTACTCACCAGATCATTGGAACATCATCAGTGTCTTTAACTTGAATCTATTCTCATAGATCTTGTAAGTCGTTAAAGGTAGACTGTGTTGCGATCGAATAAACTAATGCAAAGCCTTGTCTATTTCTCATGAACACATTCCTCATTGCTGTAAATGGTCCCATTCCTGAAGTATCCATGATTCCAAGCATACACCATTGTGCATCTACTTCAACTTGCTTCCTACAAGAATCTTCTATCATAGGATAGTATTTTTCAACAAAAATACCTTGAACAAATTTTACAGTCAGAGCAGACTTTCCAACACCTCTTGAGCCAAAAACAACTTGCTTATACTCAAACATGATGCAAATTTATCAAAACTTAATACCTCTTATGATGTCACCAGGTCCCCACAGCCAGTGTCATCTCACACTTCCTCCAGGTCAAGTCACTCCTCCAGGTGCCACCGTGGTCCTGCTTCTACTCTGGCAGCTTTACATGCCTGACTTAGGCAAGGTTTCCAAGTTTGCAAACTTAATTGACAAACTTCATGCAACACAACATACAACATATATTTTTTAAGTGTTTCTTTAGTGACCACTGTGATTTCTGCAATATCAAAAAACAAACTTTCAACAAAGTTTAAACAAATCTTAAAAATCTAATTGGTTTTTAATACCAATTCATGGCAACACCCCATCTAAAGATTTAGAAAGGCACTCTGAGCAGAAAAGTGAGCTTTATAGGCAGAAAAATGCCAAAGAAAACAAAAACAAGGAACAAAAGCAGATTGTCATTACAAAGTTACTACCTTATAGAATTAAAACACAGGGGACTTTATCTTGCTGGCTCAAATAAACTGGGCCCCTCCTCCTTCATTTTGATTTGGTCTGGTCTGGCCTCATGCAGGAGCCCAGACCACAACAATGGCCTCCCATAAATTTTATTTAACATGGAAGAGCATCATCTTCTCCAGTTAAGAACTAAGCTCTGGGCTCGGCACCTGTGGCTCAATAGGCTAAGGCGCCAGCCATGTACACCTGAGCTGGCGGGTTCGAATCCAGCCTGGGCCTGCCAAACAACAATGACGGCTGCAACCAAAAAATGGCCGGGCGTTGTGGCGGGCGCCTGTAGTCCCAGCTACTTGGGAGGCAGAGGCAAGAGACTCGCTTGAGCCCAGGGATTGGAGGTTGCTGTG